>PVHY01001812.1:0-131459 GCA_004024945.1 Uropsilus gracilis
CATACTAATGTTAGATTTCAGTACCAAAGACTTCCTTCATGTTCCTCTACCAAGAGTATTTCTGGCTCCATCTAATCTGATTTTTTTCCATTTTCTGCAGCGAACTATTTTTCCTTAGTGAGAAAACATTCTCCAATAAACAGATACAGGCATATGTACACCTTAAAATAGTTTATGTCTAAATAGATACACACATATGAACTCTATCAAGCATGCAAAAAAATACACAAGGATACATTTTCATTCTAGATCTTTACATCATATTTGTAGCAAAAATGAAATAACTGAGTACCTGCCCAGTAAAAGGTTCATTGTTAGGGTTTTGGGGTGTGAGACATTCTGAAACATTAGGAGAGGATAAGTGTTATACTGTCAGGTAGACGGATGGAAGTAAGGGGGGAACAACTTTTTGAGTCTTTAAGTCAGATTCCATGCTAAAGAGAAACTTCACAAATATTTTGATTAAAGACTATAGGTTAACCCTTCAAATTATTTCAACAATGGTTATGTGATCTTTTAGAAGCAGCTGTCTGTAATTTATATGTTGTTTTCTGACACATGATGTCATTTTCCAAGCAGAAGTAGATAATTACCACTTTTACTAACAGAGGGTGTGTTTTGTTATGCATGGGGAAGAGGGTTCTTTTCCTTCTTGGTGGCACTCCTGACTCCCTTCAGGGTGATGCCTTTTAGGTACTTGTATTCCATAAATTAGATTCTGTACAACTATTGCAAATTTCTCTTAAATATTGTTTACCTTCATTTTTTGAGCATATATTATCTAATAAACTAGAAAGTTATTAATGTTTTCCCAGCCTCCTCTGCTCTTACTCTTTGCATTCACCCTCTTAAGTAAAATTTATATTACTACAGTGGAAACTGAGACATAGTAGATAATTCTCTAAATTGTAATTTGAAATGATCATGATTCCTAATATTGTTCATATTAATGTTTTGTTTTCTCACATGCATTATTAGATTGTTTAATCTTCCAAGTGTGAAAGTATCTACCTTTATGGTAGGAGTCTGTAACAGATTAGATGGTTTCCGTGCCTCACTCACTTTTGTGTGATGAGTATCATTCCTATCTCTAATTACTATTCAAATGTTGCATTGAGTAAGGGAATAAATAAAAACCCTGTCACAAGTTTTTCAATAAATGGAAACCGTTTTCTGTATTCTTTCCATTTTAAGGTGTTTATTTTAAATTAGCGCCCATTATTACCTAAGCAGCAAAACAGTGAAATTGAGATATGCTTAAACTCCTTATACTAGAGACAACACTAAATTGCCATTTAAAATAGCTGCATATAATATGGTTTACAGTTATTAAAGTAACCAAAACTGTAATTTGATGTTATCACATTTCTTTTATTTTTTAACAACTCAGATATCTGTATATCTGTATCTTAAGATATATCTGAATGTCCCTCCTGACCCCATTCACGCCATACATAATTTTTTTTTTTTTTTTTGAGACTAGGTCTCGCTATTTTTTGCCTGTGGAACCGCAGGCTTACCTTTTCCCGGGTACCACAGACTCAAGTGATCCTCAGCCTCAGCTTCCCAGGCAGCTGGGGTTATAGGCATGTGCTACCATGCCCAGCTACTTTTTGGAACTAGGTCTCGCTATGTTGCCCCGTGCTTCATATACTGAAGCTTACAGGCATGCGCCACCGTGCCCAGCTTTCATCCATAATTTAACACTCAACTTGTTTGTGTCTGTATGTTGTTGATTAATAAAGTTTTTGCTGTTTGTGTTTAAAAATTTATTGTGAAACAGAATTTTTGGAAGAAGATAGGGAATACTAATCTTTCACTAATCTTTTATGTCTGTATTTACAGTGGTACCATCTGGGGATAGTATTTATTCCTAAGTAATATATTAAATTTCACTTATTTTGAAATTTATAAAAATGGTACCATCATTTTAGTCCTTTTTACTTGCTTTTTATTTATTCCTCATATGTCTAGAAATAAAGCATATTTTTGCACTACATGTGACTGATCCATTTGCACTGTTGAATATCCATTGTGTGAATAGAAACAATTTACTTATTCTATTGATGGGTATTTAAGTTAATTCTTTTGCATTATGATTGATATTCCAGTAGCATTCTTATATGTCTCCTGATAAACATGTGCAAGAGTTTCTGTTTGTAGAACCAGGCATAAGTTAGAAAATGTTCAAATTTTCAAGATACTGCCAAGCTGTCTTGCACAGAACCATTCTAAGTTATCTACTTGCAGTTTGTAAGAATTTTCACTGCTGTACAACCTTCTTAGTACTTCATATTGACTAACATTTGATATTTGCAAGTCTTTTTGATCATTTCCTTTCTCAAACTGTCATTTGATACCAGAGTTGTTTTTGTCTCATTAATGAATTGGGAGTTTTCCATGCTTTTCTCTTCTCTGGAACCATTCATTTTAAGATTGAAATCATCTATTATTTGTTTTTTAAAACTCACCAGTAAACTAACTGAAACTGATATTTTCTTTTTGGTTGTATTTCTGGAAAGATTGTTATGTTTATTTTATTTGTAATATTTTTGACTATAAAGAATATTTTATTATAAAGAATGTGTTTTAAAGAATTATAGGTAAATGGAATATTATAATTAACTCCATATATTCCTATACCCAGTTCCAACAATCTTTGACGCATGGTCCATCTTTACTCATCCTGTCCCTGAGGAAGACTAGTGATGTTATAGTAAAGGAAATTGAAAACATTTCAGTGTGTCTATAAATATTTTACTGTGTATCTCTAAAATATAAACATTCCTCAAAAAGTATAGCACAGCATCATTAGCATGCTTTAAATGAAATAATTCTTTTATATCAAAGAGTCAATTTGTTTCAAACTTGGAGTTGTTTGATAAGTGTTATAAGTGAATTTATATATATATAGATGCATACATAAAAGTTTTACATACAGATAATAAAAAGGTATTTAGAATTATTTATTTATATCAGGATCCAGTAATTATCATACCTTCTCATTGGTTGTAGTACAAGACAAAATTCTGGTAAGTTTTAAAGATTTTTCTATCTTTGCTCATCAATCATAAAATCAGATAGTCAATCCATTCTAGCAAGGAGCTCTGAGGAACTGTACAAAATGAAAGACATTTATAAGTAGAAAGGAGTAGGAATGAGGAAATTATATGAGACAAAAACATGAATTGGAAGTTATATTAGACAAAAATGTGAAATGGCTGTTGTAGGTTATTGTTCTTTAGGGGATGGCAAGGGAAGTTCAGTTCACCTACCTGGTGTTAAGCATGTGACTCCTTACTGGTCTAGGAGAGCTGAATCTGCATACTTTAAGTCTTAGTTTGATTATGTGAAGCTCAGCATAAATAGCTCCTGTTTGGGAGCCCGTTGCCTTATTTATAGTCAACTTGCCTTTCCATGTTGGTAGGTTTTTAAGTACTTATTAAATAATTTTTGATTTGATAGAACATTGATTTCTAATTTAATTTCATTGCATTGATAGAATATGTTAGTTCCTTTGAAATTTACCAAAGCTTTTTATCTGATTTCAGTGCTTAAAAAGAATATGCAAGTCTCTCATTTTTGGTTGTAGACAGAAGTCCATTAAATGAAGCTATTGAATCTTAATTTCTCTTTTCCTGCACATATTTTTTCTCAAAGAGACTAGGTTGTTTGTCTTACAGAGGTATAATTTGCTTATTGCTATTGAATGAGCACCTCTGTAGCATCATTTAACATATCCTTTTACCTTTTCTGATCTTTGCTTTTTCATAAATTGATAGTTGGGTTTAGACATTTGATTAGTTTCAGATCTGATTTTTTTCCTCAAGGTTATTCATTGATAATAATGTGCTGCTTGATCACTAGGCTCTTAGTAATTGCTCTTCCTTTTCGGTGATGTTGGGAGACATTGATGTTTAATATCTGGATCTCTGGTTTATTAAAGATTTAAAATAATAATGTTCTAGTTCTATTATTTTTCCTTCTTTTACTAGTTAGAATGCTTCTATGGTAAGAAACTTACCCTCATTATTATTTATTTACCTGGTGGTACTGTCTATGTGTAAGGTGAGATGTATACCTTTTTCTCCTATTTGCTGATTTTCAATAAAGTAAATTTGTTTCCTAGCAGAATTCAATAGTGACCTTTCTTTAGATAGTCATATGAGCTCATTTAGTTAAACAGGCTTATTGTTTTAATCTGTGGCATTTATTATTTTCTTTGGTATACAAATAGTTAATATCTCTAACTACTGGATACCTTTTAAAGACCTTTTGGCATAAACCTAGTAGTCTTTGATAAGTTTTTGATATCTGAAAGAGATATGTTCCAAACTTGTCATAAAGATTTTCAAACCCAGACCTGAAATTGGCCATTTTTCAAGGAGTCATGATTCTTTTTTGTGGAAAATGGTATTTAGAAAAATAGGCATTTCTGCAGAACTGATCATTATTTATAAACCTTTCAGTGAACAGAACCAGAAAGCATATACGTAACAGGAGGGAATGGAGAAATGGGGTGGAGGGGGGAATGAATAAATCAGATAAAAAGGGGTTGTTTATATCATGAAGCATAGTTGGTGAACTAAATACAGCATAAACACGCTAATTTATAATGATGCATACCTGAAACATATGTTATAGTACAATATGCTTCAGTAAAAAATAAAAAGTTTGTTAAGAGAAACTTAAAAGCTTATTTTTGATTGCCAGGTTTAGTATTCACTTGTGTTCATCATTTTAGTGCACTAAACTAATTTTAGGCTATATATAAGTTCTTTGATGTATATATCTCTATATGAAAGGAATTGATTTTTACTACCAAAAAATTAGTAATATTGATAAATTTTTAAATATATCTCAGATGAGCTACGGTTAAACTCATATTTCAACTGAGCTAAATATTTAAAATATTCTGAAAATGTGGTATTATAAATGCTTTGTTATAGCTTACTCCTAGCATGTATTCACAATTCATTAAATTGATTTTAAATGCTTTTATATTGATTATATAAAAGCATACCTATATAAACTCATTGGAAATAGTACTGTATATTTTAACTTAATTTTATATCCTAATTACTTTCATGGATTTTAAACTATGGTTTACTAAATACTTTCTTTTTATCTTTGTTAGGTTATTTTGGTATCTGCCAATAAATTGACGCGCTATATAGAACCTTGTCAGTTAACAGAAGATTTTGGTGGGAGTCTCACCTATGACCACATGGACTGGTTAAATAAGCGTCTGGTTGGTATATTATAATGAGATGAATGTTATTTCACATAAATAAGATGTTTTGATAACTGTCATTTTTAAGAACTCAAAATGTAGATTGTTTTTGTTTTTACAAAAAATGAAGTCCTATAGTGTCCGACTCAAGTATTAGCTCTTGTAAACACATGTTTTTAATAGTAGTAGTATTGCTCCTCAAAGTTTTAAATATTTTAAGTAGAATAACTGAGTAGCATGATTTCTTGAGCAGCACTCTTCTTAATATATACTGTTCTCTGAGAGGATACTTAAGCATCTGTTGGCATTGAGGAGCAGTTTGACAGGCAAAGGTTTTCATTCCTGAAAATTTCTCTTTGTCAAGAATTTTGACAAAAAAAGAGAAAATTGTATTACGTGTCATTATTTAATTGAACTGCTGGGAATGAAAGAAAATGCTTTAAATCATTTTAGGTTATAGCAAGTCTCTTTCAATGGGTATGAGAAGGAAAAACAATCCTGCCAACACTAAGTACAATTATGTTATTTGATGACCTGCTTTTGTTATATATTTAGTAGTTGATCAGTCTCCTGAAGGGTCAGATAGACTTAGTAGTAGATCAGTCTCCTGAAGGGTCAGATAGACTTTGCTCAGTGGGTCAGGGTTGTCAGTCAGGGCCCTCAAACCCTAGGAAATCTTTGGACTGTGTGGCAATAAGCATTCTAAAAGCTAGAAGCTCCTTCTGATCTTGCCTAAATTCTCTTTTCCCTAACCCAAGAGATAATGTCTTAAGCTTCCTGTTCTTTTCTTAACTGAATCAACACTCACTGCTCTCCCTTTTACCATTAGAAGAATGTAGTTCTGAGGGTCTCATCCAGTTCAAGGTTATCAGGAACTTGTCTTGTGTATTTGAGAATCTCTCATCTCCGCTTTTGAGTAAAGACCAGGTCACTCCACCCTTGTCTGTCATGTTAAGTCTCCTTTCTGCCCTCTATGCCCCAGGTCCCAAAATACAGGCTGAAAATTCCTGATCTGCTTCATTATTCTTTAGAAATAGTTAAAAAAATTCCTTATATTTATGTTATAAAGTTGATTGTGTTTTCCTTTTGAAAAGCCTGTTAAGTGCTATTTGATTGCTTGTCCAGTTCAAGAAGAACCCAGATACAAAGTGACTTTTTGTGTTTCCCCATAGCCCTTTGAATAATCATAATTTCAAAAAAACTGTTAATCATTTTAAGTGAAGAAGTACTGCTAATTTTATTGAAGAATAATGAACCTTTGTTTATTTCAGAATAAAAAATTCTATTTTCATTATGTTTTGAACAGTGATGTCAAGCTAATGAATGAGTATCTGTTTTACATTTACATTTACAAAAACGTACATTTAAAGTTTTTAAATTTACTTTTAGTATCATACACCATCATTCCTCCCCACCTGGTTATTGGTCCCTTTGGGGTTGCCCCCCTCCCACTCTGGTCACTCCCTCTCCTTTCTCTTTACTGTTTGTTGGTCCAATTAGCCCTTGTTCTCCTCCCCTCACCCCCCCCCCCCCCCCCCCCCCCCCCCCCCCCCCCCCCCCCCCCCCCCCCCCCCCCCCCCCCCCGGAGCAATATCCTTATCCTGGGTGAGGTTCAGTGTTTCAGGGGTGTGGTAGATCATGCTTCCATATTACCAGCATTAGCTTGCATCAAGCAGCCCGTCCAAGCTCGTTTGGAGACCGATAGTACCAGTTCCTTCATTCTATATGTCTTTTCCATACTGTTGTTGGTTGAAGAAATTCCCTGGAAGAGAGATATGTAGATTGAAGGTTGTTCTGGTTGGTCTCCTTGTTCATGGACAGCTGTTTGGCAGTCAGGTCGCTGCCTTATTTCTGTGGCCCTCGCTCTGACTAGAGGGGTGTGCACCGCAGTACTAGAGGGGTGTGCGCCACAGTTTTGCTGGAGGCTTCTCCAGGCCACAATTCTGGCTACCAGGCCTCGCTGAGAATGATGGTGTTGAAGCAATCCTAATTGTTATCTCCATGGTTGGTTTCACAGACCTGTATTCTATAGCCCGCTCCAAGGTCTTTCTGGATTCTACCCAGGGGATATGTGTGTCCAGGGCTCTTAGTCAAATCGCTCTCCTCATCTATTTCTTCTGCTGGCTTATCTACCGAGTTCTTGTTCCTGATGAGGACTGGTTGGAGTGGGTGTATTCCAGAGGGGGGTTAAGTGTCTCACTACCGCCTGCTGCACCAGCTGGAAGGCTCGGTGCGGGGTGCCTGCCCACCAAGCCCCAGCCTCCTCACCTGTGACCGACCCAAGCCAGGACAGGCCAAAATCCTGAACCATAGGACTCAGCTCCCGGTGGAGGCAAGTGTGGCCCTGGGCCTAAAAACCCACGAGGCTGCTGGTGGGCAAGGCTTACTTATATTTAAATATACTTATCCAAATCCCTTTTGAAATAAGAAATCAAGTTCAAATTCGAACTTATGTTTATGGTCCATACAGAGACGTAAAACTCTGCCACTAGTATCGCAACCAGTATTGATTTGTGATAGAGTTACACAAAGAAATATTTTGTAACTGGAATTATAGGGTTTGAGCTGACTTAAATACAGTCTAAAACAACTATCATGCAGTTTCTGAAAGAATACAGGACTAAAGTAAATTTCTCTGAGCAATAAACATAGTTTTTTGAATGTGCTTATCTTAAAAAAAAATCCTTCTCTGTTGAAGCTGTTGATTATTTTAGGATGCATTATCTTCTCATATACACTATTGTATTCTGGCTGTTGAATTGTTCTAGATGATTCCCAGAGAGGGAAGGGAAATATGCTTGGCTAATTTCTCTTAGTGGAAAATAGATTAACTTCTATAATTAATCTTAATATGTTAATAAAATTCCTTGTCCTAATCTCATAGGTTTTTGAGAAGTTTACAAAGGAATCTACATCATTATTAGATGAACTTGCCTTGATTAACAATGGAAGTGATAAAGGAAATCAGCAAGAGAAAGAAAGGTAAGTAGTACCATGCAATTTTAGCCTTGCAGAGTTATGATTAATGTGGTAAAGGTTATCTTTATTTAATGCAAGGTAAAAGAATTAAGATAAATAAGTCTGTAAATCAAAATAGATGTACAAAATTTGCATATTTTTTAATTCATGGGAACTTGTTTTACATGTAAAATTTGATTTGAAACAGTTTCCTTACAAAGGACACTAATTTTTGATGAATGGTAATATATTTACCCTTTCTGACACTGTAAAATATTCATTTGCAAGGATATTTCAAAATGAAATAATTTTATACCTTTTTTAAATTTCTATACCGCTTGTAAAGAATATGGACAAGGTTAGAAGTTGAAATAGAATTGTTATAACCTATTTAATGCATTAGCACTTAAATGCCTACTTTGTAGAACTCTTCAACCCTAGTAAAATAAATGTGTGGTCATGAGTTCAACTCCAATTTTAGTGTTTATAACACAAGATAAAGTAATTGTTGCTATATTATCTATATCTACCTACTTAGATTTATAATTTTAACAGATTTCCATTGAACTTTACAATTTTACCAGTTTTTTTATTCCTGCTCCCTTTTTGTTCTCCCAACAACAAAGTGGTCATTGTTAGAACAATATTGCAAGACCAGGCATAGTGGCACATACCTGTAAGTGGCAATCTAGGAAGCCATGGCCAGGGCCAGGGATCGTGGTTCAAGTCCCGCCGGGAGCACGTGGTGAGACCTAGTTCCAAAAAAATATAGCTGGGTGTGGTGGCACACACCTGTAATCCCAGCTACCTGGGAAGCTGAGGCTGGGGATTGCTTGAGTTTGTGGTACCCTGGGCAACATGAGCCTGTGGTTCCATGGGCAAAAACAGCGAGACCTAGTCTCAAAAAAGAAAAAAAAAAAAAAAAGAAAGAAAGAAAGAACAATATTGAACTAGGGAATTTGACTTATAGAAGCAGCACTCATCTCTGTCTCTGTCTTGAATATGACCTTATATAAATACAACGGAACCTTGATAAACATGCATCATATAAGTGTGCACCTTGTTATATTCTATGAATCCAAATATAGTCACACAGCAATTAACTGGAATAATAAAGGGAATGTGAGAAAATCATACTTTTAACACCAAATCTTGATTAGAACAAAGAAACATGTGAAATATAAATCTGTGTTTGAATGTAAATCTGTTGAAGTTAGAATAGACATTTAAGAACATTATCCTACAGATGCCATATAAAAATGTAAAATGTAAGGTTTTTAATATATGTAAATATGAGTGTAGATGTCCCATACTTATACGCTCTGGCTTAGACACTGAAGATATCACACAAATTACTCAACAAAAATTACTTTCTGAGTAGCCCACCAGACTAAGTTTGATGTTTCTTGAAGTCATTTCTTCAGGAAAGGCATCATAAGAGGATGCCTATAGAAAATGAGTTTATGGTCATAGTACTCAATGCTGTTTACTGTGTTACCCTTTCTGACTGAAAATTTACAGATGATAGACTTTGAGAAAACAGCACAACAAAGAAGTAAACCCTTTTATTGCCACCTTACAACTCCCTATGCTCACATCCTTTTTTCTCCACCTAAGTAATACCCTGTGCAGTGTTTTGGAAAAGAGTGTTGGGAATGCTAATTTGTATTACTACATGAAGTGTCAAGTAAAATGTTGTCTTTGCCAATCTCTCTCTGAGAAATTCAGTTATTATTAGTTTCTTTTAAAACCCAGATAATATAAAAGTTCCTTCTCTTGCCAATTTTCATCCCATGGGTCAATCCTCAGAAGTATCTGAGCTATTTAAGAGGGAAAGGTCCTAGGTTTAGATTTTCCATGGACCTTATCTTTCTTTCCTTAATATTTTACTTCTCTTATGTGCTTATGAAAACACAATCTGTAGGGGAACTGCAAAAATAACAAGGGCAGATATCAAGGAAGGGTGCACACACACACATATAGAAGAGTATCAGAGAGAATACTCCAAATCTCCAAACTTGCTCTGGATAATAAACTTTTGATTGGAGGATGACTACATTCCTTTTTAATGGTATATTCCTGGGTTATTAGGTAGCTGCACATTTCATTTTGAAACATCCAGTGGAAGAATACTAAAATGGATGGCTGTCTATGGCCATACCACCCTGAACACGCCTGATCTCGTCTAAAATGGACGACTTCCTTATATTTTCAGTTATGCTATAATCTATAAAAATAAACTGCTTTTTTACAAGTAGTATGTTTCATGCTTTATCTACCGTGTAGCTATTTTTTGGTAACGTGTTTATATCTAATAGTCATTCAGTTATCATCAAGTCATTCAGTTATCATTAAGAGAAATTAGAATAGTCTGCTTCCCATTTTTGTACTTGTGTGTTAAGATGTATTGTTAGAAGAGCTTTAAGTTACATAGATGGAAATACAGCTTTTAAAAATTACTCATTTGGTGCTTGCCAGGTCTGTGGATTTAAATTTTCTTCCATCAGTTGATCCCGAAACAGTTCTTCAGACAGGTAAGATGAAAAAACATTTTTCAATGATAATCATAATCCAACAAACTAGTTGTGTATTGATTAGTTAATGAAATAAATATTGACTGAGCATGTTTTATGCAGTAGGAACTTGAGGAAAATTTTTTGAACTTTTTTGGTTTAGCCTAATAGTATGTTAATGTACTCACTGCAATATTAAAAATATTAACTATGATAATTATTTCTCCTTGAAATATTTGGGTTTATCTCCTTATTTATGAAATAGAGGTAATGATTTTGTTTCAAGGCCAAGCTTGGTGGTGCATGCCTGTAAGTGGTAGCCTAGGAAGCCATGACCAGGGCCAGGGATCGCAGTTCGAGTCCTGCCGGGGGTACATAGCAAGACCTAGTTCCAAGAAAATATAGCTGCACGTGGTAGCATGCACCTGTATTCCCAGCTTCCTGGGAAGCTGAGACTGGGAATTGCTTGAGTTTGTGGTACCCCAGGCAACATGAGCCTGTGGTTCCGTGGGCAAAAATAGCGAGACCAAGTCTCAAAAAAAAAAAAAAGATTTTGTTTCGTTGGTTAAGTAGGAGGGTTTTTGAATATTCTAGCCTTGTGTGTTCTAGCCTTGGAATTTTCTTTATTTTCATATTTTATTCTTCTGGCAACCTTTGAGGTAATTATTACTTTTCATATTTATACTTAAGGAAGGTATTGCTTAGAGAGATGAAATAACTTGGCCAACATCAGTTAAGTATCACCAAAATATGTCGAGATCCATAGCCACTACTTGTATTGTTTCACAGTCATGTTTATAAAACCACTTAGAACAACGTGGAGTCCTTGCACATATTGTTTGGTGTGATATGTGTATTCCATATATATAGTAGTGGTTTCATAGCGTATAAGAGTAAAACTTAATATTCCTTTAAATGGAAATACTGTAACATTAATTCTAATATAATTTTCTAATAATAGCCCCAAATCCTGATGTTCTAAGCACTTCACATACATTAACCCATTTATCCTTCACCACAGTATACTGTTGTTCCAATTTTCCACTGAGGAAACAGAGGCATAAAAAGGTCAAGCACTTTATTCAGGTTACACAGTTGGTAAATGCAAAAATCGCAACTTGAACCAAAACAGTTAGTTTCAAAGTCTATCCTTTGAAATTATTATGTGGTGCTGCTTCTCTAATAGAAGTGGTATCCATAAAGAAAATTGAGGATAACAATCATTAGAGTAAAAATGATAACCATACTTAGATTTTGAGAACTTTTATGAATTTGTGTATAGGCTTCACATAAATCTTTAAAACAATTAATTACCCAGTATAAAAAAGAAATTATTGTACTGACCCAGTTGTTTTGTCAGTATAAGTTTTGTTGGTATAATTACAAAACAAAGAAATAATTGTAATCTCTGAGTTACTACATGAATAAGAGGTATAACAAACTAAGTAAAAGTATTGCCCTAGATTTATAACTTAATTCCACTTTCCTGTTTAACACTTTGAAAGCTTAAGTCATTAAATTAAAATATTTTTGAAATTTTTATTTTAAAATTAGCTCTATATGCCACTGAGTCTTTTGTTCTATCTTATCAACTCATGAAAGAAGTTTAGAACAAATAGGGTGTGTATATATATATATATATATATATATATATATATATATATATATATATATATATACATACACATAGGAAATATCTGTAAATCATAATAAAAGTTCTGTTTGTACATACTGAAAACTACTTAATTCAGAATATTTTCTTGAATAAAGATGAAGAATTTAAATATCTGCATATTTTCTGGTCCCAAAAACTAGCAATTGAAATAGTATTTTCCTGGAAAAACAACTTAAAATTGATTTAGTTTTAAATTTCTTGATTTACTGCAGCTTTTAATGTTTCACATTCTGCCATTTTAATTTCTTATGCATAAATAGATTTTTTTACATGATTTTTCTGTAATTGAATCACTTTGGGTGATGTTTTTAAAATAGTATCTTCCCTCATGACTCAGTTAATATGGTGTAACAATTCTTAGAGATTATTTAAATGTACCCCAGTAATAAAGACTTTCTGCCTTTATCCTAATCATACCTATATTATTATACTGTTAACTTTTATTTTAGGTGCTGTGGTTAAGAGTATGAACGAAAATTGAAATCTTGCAACTTATTGCTTGGTATTGATTAATATTTTCAGCTTAACATTACCCACAGCCCTCGGACCAACTTGATTAGTATTTTCAGATAGAGATCTTAGAGTGTAATTGTGCACCATACAAAAAGAGTGGTGGTTAGCACAGTATTCTGAGAAATGATTATACAAAGAAACAAGAATGTCATAGCTGGACAGATATGTGTGTATATATATATGTATACATCCCTATATGAGATAAAAATGTACATCCTATATATCATATAGATTGCATATATAGTATATGATATATATGATAGGATACTATATATAAATGATTATACAAAGAAACAAGAATGTGATAACTAGATAGATATATATGTATATATGTATACATACATATATGAGATAAAGGCATATATCCTATATATCGCATAGATTGCATATGTAGTATATATGATATATATGATATGATACTATATGTATGAACATGTTTATATGAAGCTTTAAAATATACTTCTATACAAATTTAAAATTCATACCAGTGCTTTACTTTGTAAGTAGGTAGACAGGTTGTTAGATGTTCTGAAATTAAGAGTTGAGAAGATTGAGAATTTAATTTTTTATGGATATTAATTGCGAGTATCTTTCATTTGTAAAGGGCATGAATTGTTATCCGAATTACAGCAGCGCCGATTTAATGGCTCTGATGGTGGTGT
Organism: Uropsilus gracilis; assembly: GCA_004024945.1. Classification (NCBI taxonomy): domain Eukaryota; kingdom Metazoa; phylum Chordata; class Mammalia; order Eulipotyphla; family Talpidae; genus Uropsilus; species Uropsilus gracilis. Next base: position 13,555 of record PVHY01001812.1, read on the forward strand.
CTCATGGTCTCCCATGGATGATGAACTGCTTGCACAGCCACAGGTTATGAAATTATTAGATTCACTGAGAGAGCAATATACCCGCTACCAGGAGGTTTGCAGGCAACGTAGTAAGCGTACACAGTTAGAAGAAATTCAGCAGAAGGTGATGCAGGTAAGTGGCTGATTTGAATATATGACACATTAGTTTTAAGTGTTGAAGGCTTTTATTTATTTATTTTCTTAATAATTTTTATTATGTGACTTTAGTTTTTACTTGCCATATTTACACTAGATAGAGAACCTTCAAGATAACAATTTCTACTACTATTTTTAATTATATACATTTTTACAAACTGTTTGCATTAAAATTATATTATTTCTCTGCAATGACTTTGAAGTCATTCTTTGAAAATGACAAACAATAATCAGTTATTGAAAGTATCATCTATGGTTTCAGTATATTCTTGTAGGAAATAACATTGGTCTGACTTATTCTTAATTTATAATAATTTACTAGTCTCTTTTTTGTTGTTAATTTGGGCACTATGAAAATGATACATGTAATGACTTTACATGTCTGTCAGATTGCTCATGTCCATGAGCAATAAGACTGTTCAATAATATTTCATTATTTGATAATGCTGAGAAAATTTTGAATGTATTTCATACATATGAATTTTAGTTCCTTTAAAATTGATTTTTTAAGGAAAATAAGTTAAAAGTAGGTTTCTATCAATCCTGATAGATTTGTTATTTAAACTATATTGGGTTTTTATCTGTTGGATTATTAAAAAACAAAAAATATTTTATTTATAAAATTCCAAATTATAAATGACTTTTTATCTAGAGTCTTCCATTCATTAGATAAGTATTAAGTGCTAATTATGTGGATGACATCTTTATTTTGTTTAGATAATTTTTATAATTTATACTAATAATTTGTATAATTATGTGGATGGCATAAGTTTTATACAATATATAAAGGTACACTTGATTGATTTAAATTGTGTTATCAGTAAATTAATAGGAGAAAGTGTTATGGAATTCACAGAAGTACTGCAGGCATTTGTAGGAAGGATTATGCCTTTGGTTGCAAGTTAGGAAGTCTTGGTGCAAGAGTTAGCACTGGAGCTTGTCCTCCAAGATGTGTAAGATTTTATTAGGCACCTACTTTAAATTTTAAAGGACTGTTAGCTCTCTCTAGAAGAAAAGGAACAGTTAGAAAGCAATCAGCACTGTAGGAGGTTGCTGGCTTTTAAATCAGCGTTATCAGATCCTGAGCTGGCTTCCAGGTCCTTCTCTTTGCAGTGTGATGGTGGTCACATTAATTCATCCTCTGGGCCTTGTTCTTATTTCCTTCTTTTCATCCTTTCCCTTTAATTCTTTTCCTCTTTTCCTCCTTCATAGAAGTCAGTCATCAGAGAGATAAAGGAGAGTAATTATGATTGATATATTGATATATACACATATAAAATTTTTATATGCTCTGTGACACAGCATGTCTATGTAGATTGGGGTGGGAGTTTGGGGTTGGTGGTTGAAGAGAATTAGAGGTTTAGAGATGGAATAGATGTGATTCCAGATTTTCTTAATGGGAATTGGAAGAGTGAAAATACCACATAAAAGTAGTTTTGTTTTACGTAGTGTTGAAGTAGTTTCATTTTTAGGTAGTGTTGATCTTGAACTTATGGCAGAAATAGAAATTTTTTTGGGTTATTTTGTGACTACTGCTAGTTAATGGCTGACTATTGAGGTGCAGGGTAAACCTGGGTGGTGAGATTCATTTAGCAGGTGTACTTTGCCAAATGAATCAATGGATGTGACAAAAAGAGGAACAAAGAAGTTAGCATATTGGCAAATAATTTTTTGAAATGATGGAGCAATGTATTGGTTAAGAAAGGAGCTATAAACTGATAATGAATTTATAATAATGGTGATGGTAGTAACAAGATTATTGTTAAAACATGAATAGATTTCATTACAATTCAAATTTCTTTATGAGCATTTGGAATATTAATGTTTAATTGTCCCTGCACTGTTTATCACCAGTCACATTTTAGGAAAAGATCGATTTCCCTTGCCAAAATGATTACTTAAATTTTGCTGCATGGTAGCATATTAACCATATCAGTACACACAGAACACAATCTGTCTATCTTTAGTCTTACAATCATGGAGGAAACTTTTTTTTGCTTATATAAAGATAATCATAAAGTTGACTTATCTCTTGTGTTAAAGTTGTGAAATTGAATTTTTCCAGCTTTCTTTTTTTGCCAACTTACCTCTTAAAATGTAATGAAAAATAAATTAATAGCTCTAATAGATAAACTATATGAAAGTAATAGCCATTATAGTTACCAGTCACTCATTCCCCATGGTTCAAATTGATATAGCATCAGACCTCATGTGGTATGCAGAGGTTTTTTTTTCATGCTGTTGCTATTTAAAAATTAGATTGCACATGCCTCTGGATAGGAGATGATGCCATTTCATTGAATTGTTATAGTTATTCTCATTATTTATTGTGACAGTAATTATTACCAGTACTGCAAATGTTGTTTCCAGAGTCATCCATGTGTCTTCTTTCCTATGTAGAAAGGAACTATAGATGTGAAATAAGACACATTGAGTTATAAAAGCATAAAACCAAGGCTGTGTTCCCAGTGTTTTAATTAGTTACTGACTTTTGCTTGACATTCTCTTTTGCTTGATTTGATCTCCAATATGCTCACATATAGTCTTTAGAAATCAGCCTGACCAAGAAGTTATGGTGGATATTCACATATATTTTTTGGCCTGGGCAAATATTTGTTATGGCATATATATTAATTGCAGGACCCAATGTTAAATTTTGCATAAAAATATAACCATTTGAGAGGTCATATTGATTTGAATGGGACATGGAACTGTTTTTATAGTAAATTAATATTCAGACTACCTCAAAAAGAAGTTCTTATTGAAATTAAATTTTATAACCCAGTTTGGCAAACTATTTTCATTATTATATTTAAATAGACATGTTTACTGGGACTTCAACCTCAGATTGTATCCTTTCTGTTAAAAATATTAGTGTCTACATTACCTATGTTGCTATACTGAGGAAAATTACTTTCAGTATACATTAAAGCTATATGTTCATTATCAAAAAACCAATATAACTAGTTTTTTGCATGATGATGTTACTTTAAAGTTTATTTTTAGATTTATAGTTCTTTCAAAACTAATTTTTTTTTCAAAAAATTAATGAATTTTTCCCCCAGTTATGGTTATATTAATCTCATTTTAGAATATTCTAAAATCAATGTTTAAATATTTCAATGATATATTCCTGTTTTAAAAATAGTATATATAATAAATACATTCTTAATTGACTAAACATTTTTAAGATGCTTTCATTCCATCCTTTTAGAATTTAGAAATTTCTCTTAAAATAATTATATTGGTTGAAATGCTTAACAGCTTTTTTATATATTGATATTCACAATATGCATTAATAAACAATAAATAATTGAGTCTCAAGAAATAAATGGGAAATCATTTCAAAATGTTTTCATAAACTTCTGTAAAACTTACTCTTTTTTTAATCTTCCTCTTTTTAAATCTCCTTTATCTCCTTTTTAAAGAATAATATTAAATTAAAAAGTTCAGAGTCTTTCTAAAGAAACCCCAGGATCTCACTATCCCAAAGATCAGATGTGAGACAAACTATATTATAAGCAATGAGTAGACAAGAAGAGGTAGACTTTTTGCTTCAGAAGAAGTGAGGGACACTGAGAGGCTGTTAGCATATATCCTTGAGATTACAATGTTGTGAAATTTATATATAAATACATTAAAAAAAAAAAGAATATTCTGTGCTAAATTCCTGACCTCTGTAGTGACTGCTATAATCCCGACAATGTCCCTGTATGGTAGGTAGCAGTAACATTTTTTAAAGGTGACAGGACCAGATTCCAAAATTCAGACTCATGCCCAGTACTTTTTCCAGGCCACACTGCTCATCTGTCTTTTCTGTTTTTTTTTTTTTTTCCCACAGAATAACAGAGAAAAATAGGATCTTAGAACTTAGCAATTCCAAAGATAGCTCCTATAAAAGATGAGAGCAAAAATGGTGATATATAGGAACAAAGCATTGCTTTCAAAAGAGCACTTGACAATAGGGGTTTGCAGATAAACTTAGACTCTGTAAGCACTTTAGCAAACAAAAGTTACAGCACTTAACTGCTACTCCAGTGAGTCCAAAATAGTACCTCAGCTCTTTTTGACTTTGAATTTTGCTGCCTAGTATTAAATCCTATAAAGAAAAGGCAGAAGCCAATAATGCATTGATATTTAATACACTAGAACATAAATGCATAAGAAACATGAAGAGCCAAATAGCAAAAGATCATGTACTTTTAGCAAACAAATATTTACACTCTTTCCCACTAATATGTAAAAATATACCTGGAGAACTTCTATTTTTCATTTAGCAGAAGTATTTTTAAAACAGCTTTATACATTGCAAAGGTTATTATATAGGTGAAATTCTTATTACTTGGATGCTTGGAAAGGAAACATCTTCACTGGCCTCCACTGGAAACTTTTCCTAGGAAAACAGTATATGAAATTAAAGGAAAAATGCAATATATAACTACATATTTAATTTATATATACATGTGATCTGTATATAAATGTTGTAACACAAACATCAATATATATATTATAGAGTTAATTGACTTTGAAAACATTTTACATGTTCAGCAGTTGAGAATAGGAGTCTTGGAAGCAAACGTAGTTATTTGAGTTTGTATGTTATGTAATTAGTTTTTAGTAATGGTGAGTTGGGTTGATTGATGGGTTGCTTGATTGGAGTAAGGAAGGAAGAAAGGAAAGCAGGCAGGCAAGGTGGACGGTCTTAAAAAAAAAAGGTAACCATTAAAAAAAAATAACTATAGTAGTCTGATAGAAAATCATTACAGTATTATACTGTAATATAAAGAAACCTCAGCATAGCAATTACTTATTCTCTGAGAATTAGTTGTAGCACTTAAATCTGGAGTAACATTAAGAAAACACTGCTTGTGAAAAATTAGTGGAAAGAAATTTATGTGCTGCTTCTGTATGACATGGGACTTTCATATAATTGCAAAAAATTGCATAAACTTAGATTATTTAAAAATAATTATATTTTAATCTGGCAGTAACAGGAATATAATATGGGTCTGTGATACTCTTTTTTCACTTCTTGGGAACTGTGTTCACTTTAAATTCAAGATGTAGTCATATATCTGCTGTTGAGTTCCTTATTCTAATTTATTAGCAGGAAAGCTTGATAATATTTTTTACCTGTTAGAATTTTTCTTTTTTCTTTGTTTATGAATTAATTTTTTTTTTTTTTGAGACTAGGTCTCGCTATTTTTGCCTGTGGAACCTCAGGCTCACGTTGCCCAGGGTACCACGGACTCAAGTGATCCCCCAGCCTCAGCTTCCCAGGTAGCTGGGATTACAGGCGCGCGCCACCACGCCCAGCTATTTTTTTGGAAATAGGTCTTGCTACATTGCCCCGAGTGGGACTCGAACCTTGATCCCCGGTTCTGACTGCGGCTTCCTAAACTGCCACTTACAGGCATGCGCTACCATGCCCGGCCAGAATTTTTCTTTTTTAGTTATTTAATTCTATTCCTATGCAAACCTAATAACTGGAATGTGAGCTATGTCAGTAGGCAACATTGCCTATAGTAAAAATTATTCTACATCTAGATTGGGGAGCTATTAATCTTTGGTGGGAGGCATAGTTTTGGGCATCCTTGAGTTCAGTGTTTTGTATAGCAAGAATAGCCCCTTTGGAGAATGAGATTCTGAAGCTGGAATATCTCTCTTCTCTGTCCCACATGGATCCATGTCTTTACATTAGATCTGTTAGACTGCTTCATGGACTCAGAAGGGAGAGAAATATCTTGCAAATTGTAGCTTCTTTCCTACATCCTTCTGAGTAGACTTGATGGTCCTGTGGGTTTGAATGTCTAATTGACCCTAAGATGACCCCTGGAGGGCATGCAGTAATACAATTCTGCAGTACAAAATTTTCTCTCCAGTGTGAGGACAATAGTGTTTTATATTTTATTAGTTAATTCATTCAGTTGTATCAGTGCTTTTGGAAGAACATTAGACTTAGTCGGGACACATGGCTTTTAGTCTTAGCTTTTCAATAATGGATTCTGTTACCTTAGGCAAGTAACTTAATCTCTCTTTAATTCAGTTTTTTTTTTTAATGTGTTAGATAAGACATTTCACTAGTATCACTTCTACCTCTAAATCCTCTAGGTCTTTGATTTTCTTATCCTACTTTCATTTTTAATCCTCTTTTGTAAGAACATTCTGGATTTCTTTTAGCCTGGCAGATGATCAGGTACTGAAACCCTAAGGTGCTGCTGTGTACATTCTTTAGGTTTTAAAGCTTAGTTATAGTTTATAGCTGCATATTTCTAAAAGGAACACTTGCTGCTTATACACTGGAAATTTAAATTAAAAATACTTGAGAAATTGTGGGAGGGGGGAAACTAATTAGAATGAAACTTTGAAAATATCTTACAATTCCAACTCAACTTTCCATTTACAGGTTGTGAACTGGCTTGAAGGTCCTGGATCAGAACAACTAAGAGCTCAGTGGGGGATTGGAGACTCCATCAGGGCTTCCCAGGCCCTACAGCAGAAGCATGAAGAAATCGAGAGCCAGCACAGTGTGAGACACTTTTTTCCTCTGCAAGTCTCAGTACTATTATTAATGTGCATAATTAGTGGCATATGTGGAACTAAGTTGCTATAAACTTTGGTACATTTAATGTTTAGAGTATATAAAGTTACTTTTTTGACCTCTTAGAACATATTCATTTAGACATTGGTTCTGGGAGAAAAAAAAGTTGATTCTGGTTTCTCTCTACTGTTTAATTATATATTATATATATTTGCATATATTATATTTTTATAAATATAATTTTAATTATATATTTTATAGGAGAACAGTCTGTGTGAAATATCTAGAAGTATATTATTGACAGAAGAGTGATATTACAAAAATTGGAGCCTTCATCTGTAGCTCTAAGACAGAAACTGATTCTCAAGTCCTCTGAGCAGGGGGATGTCCCTGCTCTGTTGGCGTATACAGTACATTTAAATGCCTGAGAGTAATTCCAGAATTGTTTCAGTAAACACTACTATAGAGAGTGATTCCACAGAATGCCAAGATATTCCATTCTTTACACATTTAGGAATTTACATTATGAAGGGAGTAAAATCAAACAAATCACAGTTATGAAACAGTTGTGAAATTAGGAAATAAATTGATCTGTAGGCACTTTAGATAAATAATTGCTCAAGAGGATTTAAAATTTTACAACTTGGTGTGGAGAAAACTGATAATGTTAAGCTCCTTCTGTGTTAACTCTTCATTACTGAGAAAGTAATCATCCAGTTTGTGGATCAATTAGCTCACGCTATTACTCCCCCAAGTCATATATTTCTTATGGTAATTTAAAATAGATTAATAGAAAATTGGAAAAATAAAATTTGAATTTATTCATTTCCATCACATTAGATTTTCTCTCTTAAAATAATGATCACTTTACTTACACACACACATACACACAGATATGTGCTGAGTGTAGCCTTACACTAAATGTGAGGAATAAAAATTTCCCTAAAATAAAAATCTCCATAAATAATGGAAGAAACCAAATGGCATTGCCAAGTGATCAATATACACTCATTGGATTTATAAATTAATTAAAAAAAAATCAGGTTTTTAAGAGTGAGTAAGGGTCAGGAGTATCTTGATCTCTAGGGTCTAAATATTTACACAATAAAAATTGATCAATAGGGTTAGGTAAGATTTAATGATCATGTGAACATTAAAATTCTGTGATTTTATTTCTTCCCCTAGTAGCTTCCCTGGTAAAAATTAGATAGTATTAGTTTGTATATTTTAAATAAATGGATTTAAAGAATATTGAATTCACTTCTTGAGAATAAATTTGTTGATAGAATTGTTAGACCCATTATTAGAATTGTTGACCCGTTATTTACTAGAGACTAGAGATGTATTTCAACAATACCTGACATTATTTTCTTTTTTAAGACATGCTGTTCTGATCATTCCTTTCATTGCCTTCTATACAATATTTCTTTATCAGTTTTAATTACTCAGGTGTGATCCTCCCCTTCTACCTTCCAAACTAATTTTCATGGATATGACATTTTATTTCTTTGTTATTGCTTTAATATTTGAGGGCATATGTTTATACATATTGATCTCTTCACTCATAAACATGGTGCCCAAGGAAAAAGAACATTGATGATTTAACATGGATGATCTCATTTCTTTAAAGAGCATTTGGTATCTGGGATTTGTTTCAAAATTGTGAGTGGGGACAAATTGGGTACAGATGTAGACAAAACAGAATTTACCATGAGTTGATACTTTGTTTTAATGGAAGTACCATTGTGTCATAACGTTTTTTTGTTTCAGTCATTCACCATTGAAAATCAATATGCATTTATAATACATGAAACTCACCACTAAAAGATAATTATTGTAGTTAGTTGCTATAAGAGGTTTCATTATATTATTCTTTCTCTTTTAAATAGATTTGAAATTTTCTGTTCTTAAAAGGTTTACGGAAACATATTGCATTGTTTAACCAATAGGTGGCACTGTATTGTCACATTGGAAGTACATTAATGCAGGATGAGTATATTAATATGGTATTTAAGATTCTCTAGTATTTTCATTAGAAACTATTTTATCTATGAATAAAATTCAGAAATTTAAAACAAGTATTCAGATTTTTCAGGTCTTACGAAGTTGTAATTACAAACTTCTAGTTCACTGATTGCTTAATAGAAGTAGAATATGAAAAAACATCTGGCATTCCATTATGTATTAAAGAGTTCTGTCAAGTATTAAATTTTAGATTTATCAAAAAAATCCAGAAATAAAAGTAAAAAATAGACTGATAAGATATTCAGTACTGATATTTTGAAAATGAAATGTTCCGCTAACATACAGTTCATGTCAGTAGAAGCTTATTTTGTTTTTGAATGCTAGATAAGCCTAAACAATACCAAGATATATAAAATTATTATAATAGCAAATAGGTATTTAGATATTTTATTCAATAATAAATCTAATTTTGTCTTTTTGGTAGAGGTAGGTAGGTAATAAGAAAAGTACATAATAAGAATATATGGAAACAAATCTCTGAAATTGCTTTAAAATTTCCTTTATCCCAGTGTTGGCTTCTACCTCCTAGAGAGAATAAAGGAAGAAGCAAGGCTCATTTCTTCCTAACATATATTCCTTGCATAATTACCCTTTAGCCTAAGAGAGTTGGTGGTAACCAGGATTTGTGTCTCATGATAGAAAGTATAAGTAACCATCACTTCACCTATTGTACATTCCCATGATTCTCATACAATATACTGCCAGTCCTGATTGCCTCTGCCCTACTGTATGAACATTCAAGCTCAGTTCTGACCTTTCTTCTTGACCCCAAATCGTAGTGTTGATTAGGGTTTTTATTGTTGCTGTTTTTTTTTTTAATTGTTGCTGATTTTTTTGTTTTATTTTGTGAGTCATTTTCTACAGTTAAGTGTTTAAAAAACATAGATAAGAAAATGACCATAACCGAACTGAATGCTGCTGTTCACTGAAGATTCTGCAAACTGATTATCTCTTTATGACAATTTCAATTTGTAGTGTGAATTTGTCTATTTTCATGAAACATACTAAGTTTTAAAGTGTTTGCTTCCCTGGTCAGTTTAGTAAAGCTTATATTTCAGAAGTTCAAACCAGGATGAATACCAGTTTCAGGATGGTAGTTCTTAAACTTTCATGACATAACAGAGGTGCTTGGTAAAATGTGCGCTGCAGAGCACTGCCTGCAAAGCCTGATTTATGATCTGGTAGTTCAAATCTTGAAGCTTGAGCATATTCAATAAGCGCCCCAGGTCATATTGCTCTGATGTAGATCGTTTTCACCATAGGAAATACTACCTTTTCCCCTCTAATTCTTTAGTTTACCATTTTTCTCTGGGTCTTTGCTGACACTTCTTTAAAATTGAACCTATTTAAATAATTCACAAAACTTGTTAGTACAATAGATTGTTAGACTATGGAGTTCCATTCTGTTTTAGAGCAGTGTGATGATAATTTAGTCAGATATATATGTGTGTATATATATATATATCTTTAAATCAGTTAGAATTTTAAAAATATTTTACATTTAATTAAATCCACATACTAATCAATAAAGTAGAGAAGACATCGTCGTTCTGCAAGTTGCTTTGTCATCTGCAGGGGTATTGACACTTTTGAGCCAAATAAATCTTAATGGGAGGTTGACCTGTCCATTGTAGGGAATTTAGTAGCATCACTGATCTCCGCCCACTAGGTGGAATAGCATCCCTCCCTCTCAATTGTGATATCCAAAAATGTTCCAGACATTATAAAATGTTCCCTTGAAGATGGAATTGCCCTCAGTTGAAAATCACTACTGTGTAGGTAAAAATGATACTCATCAATTAAAAATGACAAATTTGATGATTTTATGATAACATTGATGTACCTAGAAGAAATCATATTAGCAGAAACAAATCAGAAAGAAAAAAACAGAAACCAAATGGTTTCACTAATATATGGGACATCGGAAAAATAAACAAAAAGCCTTGAGGAAAAGGCAAAACAAGTTAACAGCCAAACTGAACTACACAACTAAGGAGTGAAGGGGCAGGGAGAGAGAGTGGGAACAGTCAGGGAGGGAAGGCAGTGGGCGAACCCCAGAAATTACAAAAATGTAAACTTATATATAAATAAATAATTTAATAATTTCTTAAAAATAATAAAAAGAGGTAAAATTGAGAGATTTTGAGAGATCAGGTGGCCATGAAAATCTTGCAGTTAGCAAGAAGTGGAGACAAATCTTTATTTCACTTTCAAATTCAGTGTTCCTTCGGCATGTAACTATATCAATTATACAGTAATATTCAAAGACTCTGTAGTAGTTCAAGCAATAAATCAGTATCACAAATGAAAGCAGTATCACAAATATATACAGGGCACAGTTTAAACCAGAATTTGTTACTGTCAACAAATCTGGTATGTACCATACAATGGTACATTCAGTACCTGTTAATTGAGCACATACACATGTATTGTAGCATCTGGGGTATGTAGGAATTTACATTCAAGTTGAGGAAAGTGGAATTGGAGTATAGTGTTGCTAGGACCTTTCTGAGACGATGTCATTTAACCAGAAACCATGAAATGATAGGAATGAGTAATCCAAGAAAATAAATGGTAGTTCACAACAAGGACACAGCATAGAATACCTGAGGCAGGAAGTTAGTTGTCCTGATAGAGGAACAAGAATGTTGGTGGTGCTGGAGTGCAGTGAGCAAGGTAGAGTGAGACATAGAGCCTGACAGTTCAGAAAGGGAGTCAGGGGCCCAACTATGTAATTTGAATTCGGCCACAGAAAGAAATTGAAGTTTATTTTAAATTAAAGGATATGAACTGGAGACCCAAACTGGTGGTCAGATAATAAGATTCTTGCAGTTGAAAATTTTTGAAGCACAGAATTTTATGTGCTTTAGAGTAGATCACAAAGGTGGTGTGAGGACAGAAAGTCAAGGAACTGGGACTCTGGAGTGTTGAGTGGATGACTGTGTCACTGACGGTAGTAAGAAGGCTGGCACTGAGAGGAAGATGTGACTTTGCTAAACTCCAAGAATGAGAGGAAAGGTTGGAGGATGAAATCTCAAAAGCATGAGCTTCAAATAAGATGTGGTTTTTGAAAGTAGAGCAAGAAGTAATGATTTGGAAATAATAATGAGGACTGAGGCAGTCATCTATCCCACTTACAGACCTGCAACAAAAACAACAATCATCGGAGCTGTTTTTTTGTTTGTTTGTTTAGAGACTAAACAGTTTTCAGTAGAGAAAAAGCGGTGAGGGGGAGTTGAAGGATCATTTAGAGGCCAACTGAGGGCATAGGTGAGTTTGCTATTGGCAGAAATGAGTTGTAAGGATCACAATAGAAAGATTCTAGGGTAGGAACTTTTCATCCTCAGTTTACTAAATTTTGCATTAGAAATTCTCATGTACATTACTTAATGTATATGGAGAGATTATAAAATGTGGTTTAGTTCTTCTGAAACTAATTTGATCATTAATTTACTTTACAACATCTCTATTACAGGAATGGTTTGCAGTATACGTGGAGCTTAATCAGCAAATCGCAGCACTCTTAAATGCTGGGGATGAGGAAGACCTTGTGGAACTGAAGTCATTGCAGCAACAACTTAGTGATGTTTGTTATCGACAGGCAAGTCAGCTGGAATTTAGGCAAAATCTCTTACAAGCAGCTCTTGAATTCCATGGTGTAGCCCAAGATGTAAGTATCTCCTCTGATTACTCTTCTTTCTTCAAATTATCTGAACACTTATCTGCATATAATTGTTGCAGGTTTGCATGTTTCCTAATTATTTTTCTGCAAAAATGAAATAATTTACTGGTGGGGGGAATGAGATATAATCTTTGATTTTTTTCCCTAAGATTTTTAAGTCTGCATGCAATTAAACCTTATTATCTAAATAAACTGCCCCAACTTGGTAGATATATTTCATTTTAATTGTTCCTCCAAGTTTATGCTTTATAACATACTGAAATGGAAGTTTTAATACCTGTTTACATTCTGCTGACTTGGGTATACTTCTTTGTCTTCCTGGTGCATGCATCAGTGTGTTCTGTCTTTCAGATAATATGTATTCTAATTATTCGTCTTTGTCTTTTAACAGCATAGTCTTTTTCAAGTATAATTGTGATAACCTTATTACATATAAACCTCATTAATCATTAAACACTTTAGATGCTGATTACATCAGGGTTATCTCTTTGGTGTCCCTCTGCTTTAGTTGTCTCAGCAGTTGGATGGCTTATTAGGGATGTTGTGCGTAGATGTAGCACCAGCTGATGGAGCATCGATTCAGCAAACTTTAAAACTGCTTGAAGAGAAGCTGAAAAGTGTTGGTAAGCAGATTTTAAAAATGCTGAAACATAAGTGTTCTTTAAAAAAATATTGCCACGATTAGACAAGTCAACTTATATGGGGAAAATTGTATAAAAAAGGTTTTATTCCCTTGAAGGATGTAATTTTTGCTAAAATTTTGATTTTTCATTATTGGTCAATCAGCCTACTTTCACTGAGCCTGTAGCCTTTCCTGTTTACCGAGCTATATCTCTAGGTGCTGTGTCTTGCATATACTATGAACAGTTATTTGTAGTGCATGCATAAACTGTAATTAGCTGTGAAGTGTTATGTGGTAAACCCTGTATGCCCCAAACTGTGTTTTATGCAATGATTTTTGTTGTTATATATTCTAACCGTGTTTAAAAAAAAAAAATATATATATATATATATATACACACACATATATATGCGTATATATGTATATACACACATATAGTTGGTTTGATTCTGTGCATTTATTTCTCCAAATTGAGAATATTGCCATGGTAACATACTCTCTAAAGGGAGAATAGGCCAATTTCATTAAGCTATTTCTCTTACTTGACATGAAGCCCTTTTAACTTTTACTACAGTAGGAAATATAGTGAATTTCTCTAAGTTGTGACTGGAGAGATAGGTAGTGGATATAAAAGTGGGAAGGGTGATTGTATATTGAGAGGATGGAAGGACAAAGGGGAATGAAAGAGAGGAAGCAGAAATTTAAGACTGGGATTTAGTACAAAATGGCAACACGTGATTAAACTAAGTTAATTATTGAAAAGGACTTGAGAGAATAGGTTTGTAAGATCATGTTTATACTGACATTTTACTAGCAGCTGTTGTTATTTTAACAGATGACATGAATAGTACAGATTTGCTAGTTAATACTCCATATGAAATTTGTTTCAAAATGTCAGAAATTTTCTTGAGTCACACTTTCTCTTTAAAATAGGAAAAGAAAAATCATGTATACATAACTAACTTAAAATATTATAAACATATGTGTTACTTCTTGTTGGATTTAATTGGATAGTGCCTCTATTCAAAATATTCCATATCATTTTCAGTGGGAAGACATGAGTTTAGTGTTTTAAGGTATTGCAACTCATACCTGGTTTTTTTTTTTTTTTTTTTTTTTTTTTTTTTTTTTTTTTTTTTGGTCTTGCCAAAAAAAAATCAGCCTGCTTCTTTTAAAAAGTAGATGACGTAAATAAAGAGAAAAATAATTGGCAAATCTTATTGAAATAGAAATTCTCATACTTCATATGTTCAGTTTTGAAAAGTATTGCCTATGGAAATTGATCTTTTGGAAATTCTCTATATGAAAATTTGGTATGAGTAGGGGCTCTGTTTGAGTCACATTTAAAGTGGTTTTATGCTTGAAGTATCCAAAAGGCTGCATCTCAAGGTAGTTTAGTGTACAAAGCTGTTATTCCTGGAATCAAGTACAGCATCTGCTGAGCAGATTTTCATGAGGGAGGGATAGCACCCCATTGTTAAAGAGAATAAATGAAGTCACTTTTGTTTTAGATGTAGGATTGCAAGGTTTACGTGAAAAAGGTCAAGGTCTTCTGGATCAGATCTCCAATCAGGCATCCTGGGCCTACGGAAAGGACGTAACCATTGAAAATAAAGAAAATGTGGACCACATACAAGGAGTTATGGAAGATATGCAGCTTAGGAAACAAAGGCAAAGTTTGACCATTAATTAATTTTTGCTAAATCAACATAATATTAATTAAAATGAAAAAGTGATATAATTTATATTTCAATACAAAGTAAACATTCTTATCTGTTCTAGCAGTAGTATAGTAAGTTTTTGGTAAATGTAATAATTTTTGTATATAATTTTCTAACAAATGATGATGATTTTGTTCAGTTACTAGGCATCTTTTCCCTTTTCAGTCAGTAGAATAGCAGTAGTCACACTTGTGTTTCACATTCCATTTACTTATTGTCGCCTGATAGTTCTGGTTTTTGTTTTTTCAAAAACATCTTTTTGGTGAATTTTTCTTTTTCTTTCATTCAATTTCAAGTTGCCATCATTTACATTGATGTGTTTGTTTACTTCACCATCTTGTAAGTTCTCATACATCTCAAGTTTGTTGTAGAAGGGTTTTACACTAGATAAAGATGATGTTTAGTCTCATTTGATAGGGTACTACTAATTTAAAAGATTCTTTGAAAACTCAATTTGCAGTAGCAAATGAGGAGTATTTCAAAGTAAAGGATTAATCTTTGCAGGTATACAGTCTAGCATGGTTGAATAAAATTTTTGCATATATAGAATTTTAACATTTTCCAAAACTCCCTTTCCACTCCCCCTCCCTTCACGGAGGAGGAGTCATCAGACAGAAATTCCTGAAATTTTATTACTTTTGTTACTTATTCTCATCACAAAGGATGACATACCCTTTCTTTATCAATCATGTACTCTTATCCCCTCATTTCATCAATTCCTATTCTCTAATCCCCTTCTTAAATGCTTAAATATCTTCTGTAGAAAAAATAATAAAAACAGTCATGCACATGCATGTACTTTCCTCTTCAATTCTTTGTTTTCTAGCTAGAATTCTCTTTGACAGCTAAGTTTGACTCCTGCTCTCACCATATCACTGAATTTGTTCTGACTGATGTCACCAGTGACTTTGTAGTTATCACATGTAATAAAAATTTGATCTTGCACAAAATCCAGGGGATAATTTAGTCATGACTTGCTTGATTGCTTGATAACATTAAAACTCCTTGACTAACATCTTTAACTTTTTTGTAAATACCCTCATGATCCTTCTGGCATTGGTTTCTTCTGTTTTATTCACCTCTTTCTTGTTCTTTAACACCTCTTTCTTGTTCTCTCCAGGGTTTGTTTTTTTTTTTGTTTGTGTTTTTTTTTTTTTTTTTTGGGAGACTAGGTCTTGCTATTTTTGCCCGTGGAACCGTAGGCTCTCGTTGCCCAGGGTACCACGGACTCAAGCAATCCCCAGCCTCAGCTTCCCAGGTAGCTGGGATGACAGGCACACACCACCACGCCCAGCTATTTTTTTTTTTTTTTTTTTTTTTTTTTTGGAACTAGGTCTCGCTACAGGCCCCAGGCGGTGCTCAAACCGCGATCCCTAGCCCCAGCCACTTCATAGGCTGAAGCTTACAAGCATGAGCCACCATGCCCGGCCTCCAGGGTTTGTTTTGAGGCCATGTTCTTTTCTTACTTTATGTATTCTCCTTCAACTCTTACCACTTTAATGATTTCCTTTAACATGGTTGTGATTTCATAGTTCTAATTCAGATATGAACCCCTCTCTTAAGTTTTGGATCCATAATTCAACTAGTGGGTATGTACATCTAGATTCCCATACATTCTTCAAACCTAGCATATCCCCATAAGAATCATTCTCATCCAAAACTTGTTTTTCTTTTATTTCCTATCCAGACTAAAGTTATTGTCAGCCACCAAACTTAGGATTTATCCTAAAAACCTTACTCATCTTCATCACTTGCAACCTAAGCAAATATCCAGCTTCTGCCTGCCACCTTTGACTCATGAATATTTCTTTGTTCAAGATCTTGCTCCCTTCTAATCTGTTGCACAGGAGAGATATCTTTGTAAAGTGCACTTTTATCACTTAACTGCTTTGTATAAAATGCTTCTCATGATTTCCTGTTTTCTCAGATGAAGTTCAATCTCCCTGAAATAGTGTCATAGTCTCCATAATTTCTTCTATAACTTTCCTATAAAACCACCAAATTGTTTTCCTGGAGGCATCATGCTGTTCTCATATATTCATGATTTGGAATACTTACTATTTTCTTTCTTAAAAAATTAATTAATTTTTAAAAATTAATTGCACATATATATTTTTATATCATTGTCTACTCCAAGGTTCTCCCAATGCCTGTCACCCATGAGCCATCATGTTAATCTCCCAATTTTACCCTCCTCCCCCTCTTTTGTTCTATCCTTCAGCTCTTCTAACAGTTTTAAATTTTCCTGATCCTTTTGTTTGTTTTCCCTTATCCCTCATATAGATGAGATCGTCCAGTATTTCTCTTTATCTTTCTGGCTTATTTCCACTAACATGATTTCTTCTAGGTCCATTCATGTTACTACAAATGCGTCAAAATTGTCTTTTTCGACTGATGTGTACATATACTACATTGTGTACATATACTACAACTTTCTGATCGATTCATCTATTTGGGGACATTTGGGTTGTCCCATATCCTGGCTATTGTAAATAGTGCGGGAATAAACGTTTATCTGAGTACAGATGTCCTTTTGAATTAGTGTTTTTGTATCCTTTGAGTGGATTGCCAGAAGTGAAATTGCTGGATCAAATGATAGTTCCATTTTCAGTAGTTTGAGGGTTGTCCACACATCTTTCCATAGTGGCTGGACCAGTTTGCATTCCCACCATCAGTGTAAAGGTGTTTCATTCTCTCCACATCCATGCCAGTGCTTGTTGTTCCCCATTTTGTTGATATGGGCCATTCTTAACCTACTTAGCTATTTTCTATCTAGTGCATTCTTATGTATTTAAGACTCAGAGATACTCTTCTTGGAAGCCTTTTTAGATTCCTGAGGCCAATTAACCATTTTTGCTCTATTTTCCCATGAAACTCTTATATACCTACATGGCATTCGCCATACTACTTAGAGGTCCATCTCCCAAAAAGGGACCATCTGAAATAGTAGAGACCATATCCTATATTTATCAACAAACATAGTGTGTATTGATCATTCATGTGTCATCATCATTAAGGTGTCTTCAGGTTTTAAGAATTCAGATTCAGATATTAAGAATAGTTTTCATCATCATTTAAGTGCTTCCAGGCCATTGTAGATCTACTTTAGCCAGTTGCATTTTAGCAGTATATTAAGTGCTTTTATTGAAATCATTCTTATTAAAAAGCCCTCGAATAACCTTGTGATAACAGCTTCTGTATTATTATTAAGCCTCCTTTAGGAGCAGCAACTGTAGTGGAATGCACTGCCTCCTGGGTAGCTTGTTATTTATATTTGAAATTGCAACGAGCTTCCTTTTTCCCACTGAAAGTACATGGAGTTGCTTGCAAATGAAGGCAGTGGTTGAGAGCTGAATTAGATCGAGTTACCTTAAAAGTTTAGTCTGTGTATTATCCAGGAAGTCATAGTAAAATAAAATAAATCTCTGAATTGTGTTTCTCTATACCCAACATCAACACAGATGAAGGCCTCTTAAATAAAAAAATTAGATACTACATTGAATAATAAAATACTCTGAAGAGTATTCATTAGTTGGTTTCTTAGAGCTTCATTCTCTAGTACTTTAAAAACTTTATATTTTTATCTTTGAAATTTTCTAAATGCTAATTGGCCATGGAGATTTTTTGATGTCTTATATACTATTGTGTATGTACTTTGTCTTCATATCTTATAGAATCCATGTTGTATTCAAGAGGGGTTGTGATTAAATATCATACAGATATTTTGAGGTTTTGATGTAACATACAGATAGTTTTAAAATATTACTAACAATCAGTGAAAAATAGTTGCAGTCTCTGTTATGTAGGATGAAGTATTTTTGGTATACTTTAAAATATGTTCCCTGTGAAATTGTTGTAATAGATGTCAATAAAACTGAAATAATAATGTCCTAAATTTATGTTTGGGCTTCTTAGATGTGAAGACATGGTAGATGTGCGAAGATTAAAGATGCTTCAGATGGTACAGTTGTTTAAATGTGAAGAAGATGCTGCCCAGGTAACCATTACATAGGCATATTATGTAGTTTTCTTAGAAGATAGATTTCAACTATTAAAAAAAGGAAAGTGCTGGGGGGGGGGCAAATCCTTGAGATTACAATGTTGTGAAATTTATATATAAATAAAAAAAAAGAAAAAAATGTGCTTTTTATGGTCCTAAGAAAGCAAATTTATTGAATCAGATTCAAGTTTATACTGATGAAATAATAAAATTTTATATTCCAAGTTATCTTACTGGTCACATTTGATTTATATTCTTAATGAAATCCTCTATTGAGCTAGAAATTGGGGTTATTCGGTTTACTTGGCTGACATTTACATCCTACATCACAGGTATATAGCACATTGCTCTTTAAACCACAAGAGGGTTTTCAATTATATAAAAAAATTGCTATCTTTGTAGAATTAGCGTCAAAGAACATGGTTTCAGTTTAACACAGAGGGAATTTATGTGTTTAAATAGTAACGTAAATCTGTACTTAGATTTCTACTAAAGCATATATTAAATAAATACATGATTTGCCATCCTAAATCATACAATATTAATTTTAAAAGAATGCTTCCTTTAATAGATCTTGTCTTTGGATTTTGAAATTTTTGAGGAGGACAGATCATTAATTTAGGTAGATAGGCTTTGAATGAAATAAGCTACTAAGAACTTAGGTTTTAACTAATGGATTAATTAATCACAGGATAGTAATATTTCTTTCTATGAATATGTTTTGATATAATAAGTTAAGAGTTATGAATCTAGCGTCTTCACTGCTATTTATTTCCATTCAGGCTGTAGAATGGCTGAGTGAACTTCTGGAGGCTCTACTTAAGACACACATCAGATTGGGTGATGATGCTCAGGAAACGAAAGTTTTACTGGAAAAGCATAGAAAATTTGTTGATGTTGCACAGGTACAGAACTGATTATCTTCCTTTTCTACAAGCTTTGTGTTTGAATAACTTTCTGCATGATATATTATAATGTAACTTTACCCAACAAGTCCAAGAAGGTTAGTTATTTCAGAAATACTCTAGAACAAAGAAAGTACTGGCTGGTGTACAAAACTAGCCTGTGTATATTTGAGAGGGCTCGTGTTTCTCTGAATACAGGTTCTCTGTGCTCACTCCTTCTGCTTTTTGTTATACATTTTGACTTTTTTAGGCAGTCCAGTTAATCACTTACAAAAGTTCATGTGAAATATATGTTTATAGTAAATTAGAAACCATGGTTTCTACATGTCACCTTGTTAGCATAACACTGATACCTTATGTTTGTGTGAAAATTGTCTTAGTGTATTTTCCCTAAATGTTGAGTTTACAATGTAACAATTATAGTTTCCTTTATGGAATATAAAGTGCCTATTTTCAGTTCTGTGTCATGATTGATGATTGTGCAGACATTCTTTTTGACCCATAGAATTGAGCAGTCAGAGTGGGAGAAGCTGAATAAAAGAGAAGCCTAACAAGAAAGGAATATTAAAACTACCTGAAGAGTATCTCTTCTCCTTTACTATTTAGACATAGATAAGTATTAGTACTCAGTGCCAGTGGGGTCATTCAGTATTGATTTCTGGTAATGTCATCTAATTGCAACTGCTGTCCTCTACCCACTTTCCTATCCTTTTCATAATTCATTTACTATAATTTTATTTTTACTTTCATTTTAGAGCACTTATGACTATGGACGACAGTTGCTACAAGCCACAGTTGTGTTGTGCCAGTCTTTGCGCTGTACTTCAAGATCCTCAGGGGACACACTTCCTCGACTAAACAGAGTATGGAAACAATTTACAGTAGCATCTGAAGAGAGAGTACACAGGCTGGAAATGGCTATTGCATTTCATTCAAATGCTGAAAAGGTTTGCTTTTTAAAAAAATGTACTCAAATAATATTTATTATGTATGTTAATTGTGTTAAAATGTATTCATTTCAATACTGTAATTGTGTGATTATCTCCCCCCCACCACTCTCAAATTTCTCTTAGTTTCATTGTATAAAGTTTGTTTGATTTAGGTGGTAAAGTATTGTCTTTGAGAGTTTAAGTTAAATTCAGTTAGCGCTTCACACCAGTGCCGAAGTGCTGTGATTATAGTACTCCAAAACCATCAGTGGTCCTCTCTTTACAGTCCTGCTCTCCTCAATTAACTTGATCTAGGAAGCTATGACTCTTATCTCTTTCTTTATGCCAGGAAAGAAAACTTTGCTTCCACAACTACTACTAATTATCTTAAACTTTTTGAAAGGGCACTTTGCAGTTTTATTACATGACTGTTAAACTGAAATACAAAAATAAAAATAAAATCTTATTTTCATGCTGTCTCTAAAGACTTACTCTAGAGCTTATTTAATGGATTCAGTAGTCCCAGAAACCAAAGTGAAATAGGTAATGTTATTTGGTCAAATCTCCAATAGAATCTTTTTTCTTTACGCTGCAAGGTGAAAATTTATAGTCCCCTTCTTTTGGAGAAGAGTTCATGGTATAGTTATTATTCCCTTAGATATGGCCCTCTTATCAGTAATTCACCCCACTCCCCCAGCCCCTCTTTCCCACTCGGTCACTCCAATCCCTTTCTCACTGTGAGTCCTCAATCAGTTCATGCTTGGCCTTTGTTCTCTTCTTTTTCTTCTTTGGAGTAAGATCTTTTTCCTGAGTGAGGACCTGTGCTCCTGGAACACAGCAGGCAACGCGGCTCAGCTCTCCAGTAGAAACTTTGAGGCTGGTAGCTAGGTGGAGCATGTCAGGAACCTCTTGTAGGGCGGGTATGTGGTGTGATTCTCCAGGCTCCTTGATTCCAGCACTTCCTATGGTGTAGGACTAGGCAGGAAATCTTTCTCAGAGTAATTTTAATATCCGTTGCCATTCTCCTCTTGCCTGTAAGTTTATACTGAAAAGTCCATGGGCAGTTCCCAACGTTCCCCTTACAGGTTACTCTTCTTTCTCTTAATGTTCTTAATATTTGGTCCTTGCCATTGATTTCTGAGAGTTTAATTATAATGTGTCATGGAGTGTGTCAGTCTGATAGTATTTTGTTTGAAACTCTTTGAGCCTTTTGCATCAGGGTATCACGTTCATTTCCCAGATTGAGGTGGTTTCCAGTAATTACTTCTTTAAATGATTTCCTATACATTTCTCTTTTCCTTCTCTTTCTGGCTCCTCCATAATGCACATAAATAATTTTCTCTTTACATTTCAGAGTTCTCACACTGTTTTCACTTTTTAAGTTCTTTTTTCTCTGCATGGGAGACTATCTTTGAGTCCAAGCCACAAGCCAGGAATTGTTCTTTTTGCATTTCAGGTAGGAAATCTTACCCTGCAGGCCTTGCTCCCATTATTAAAATCCCAGTGCTTCAATCTTAGTTTAGTGAGACAGTTCAGTTTGTAATGGTTTTGACCTTGGGTGCTGGTGAGGTGTTTTGCATATCTCAGCCCCCAAGCTGCAAACCATGGCTTCTTTTAAGAACTGAGAAATGATTGCAAGTGGCTCTCCAACATCACCTCTCCAACTGTTCTAGTTTGGGACCTTCAGGCTCAAGTTAGTGACCATCACTCTGCACCCTTAAACTACAATAGTCCTCTAGTGGTGCAGGCTCTGTCCCATTTGCCAATTCAGTGCATCCCCCTCTACAGTGCAGTGCATGGCTTTTCGAGTGAGTGAGCAATAATAGAGGGACGCCTATGTAACAGGCACTGCTCCTCTCTTGGGTTGTACTGCACAGGTATCTCTCCAAACACAGCTAAATTACAATTTCCCCTACTTCTCTCCCACACCATGCTAGTGATCATATATGTGCAGTTATCATCCCTTTATCTTTCAGGGACAGCTGTCCTTGTTTGATTGCAGTTTGATTGTGAGTATGTGGAGGAGGTGAGCCCAGCATCTTTACTCTGCTGCCATCTTGCTGCACTCTAAAATAAATCAGTATCTTGACAGACTGTAGAACTTTCTGTATTCGAATTACAACCGTATCAGCTTACATCAGTTAGCTCAAGTTAACAGATAAGTTTTTAAAATAACTAACCAAGTGTTTGACTAAGACCACATTAGTTACATATTTTACTCAAAATTATATCATTTTGTATTTATGTTTTCTTTCATTTTTGAAGTTTGTAAGTGACTTGAGGTAAACATCTATATCTCTATCACATCCTGAGCTGCTAAATAAATATATGGCATTTAGTGTATAGTTGCTTACTACATAAAAGAGTGTTTCCGAAGGAGTTTGAGCTTATTTCCAAGTGGTAGACTAATACTAATTTTTTCCTTAGAAATCAACTATAGAATTTTTCATGCCCAATTAGAAGGGGTTTTTGTATCTCATTTTATTTTAATTTCTTGAGCCAGCTTTTCCAATGATAGATCAGCCTTGTACAGTGGTGTAAATGAAGCTATTAAGACCAAACACCTTCAATCTACTAAATTTATGTGAGCCTATTTCCCTCCCATGTCTCTTGATTGATGTTACCCTTTTATTTGTTGCAGATATTGCAAGACTGTCCAGATGAGCCTGAAGCCATTAATGATGAAGAACAATTTGATGAAATTGAAGCAGTTGGGAAATCACTTTTGGATAGATTAACTGTTCCTGTAGTTTATCCTGATGGGTACAGTGCATGTTCAGATAATTTTATCTTTTATCAGTGTGGTCATAAAATGAAATAATAAGGGAAAAATTATTTTTTTTAAATGTTAAGTAAATATGCGTTGGGTCATATCTTCAATTCCTACAAACCCAGCTCTTACTAATGTAGTAGTTTTCACTTGCTGCTGCATACATCCTGCCTATTGACAGCTTTTTGTGGAGGAACAATTATTGACTATGTTGACATACTGGGTTCTGGTCATGACTGTGATGATAGGGAATAAGGTAAGCTTGAGTTTCATCCAGGGAGGGGGTTTAGAAGAATAACTTAATGCTCAGTGAACTCATATAATAAGCATCACTGCTTTTGGTCAAAATTAGAGCAGGCCAGTAAATTTCACAGCTTCTAAATGGAATTAGGATAGAATATCAAAAATGACTCCTAACCCATTCTATTTTAATATTAGTATATGGAATCCTATTTCTTCATTTATAAAATGATGGAATCTTGCAGAGTTATTATAAAGTTGTGACAAAATCTCTTGCAGATAAATGGTTTAGTAAAGGAATCAGAGGGATCCAACTGAAATGTTGTGTTGTAATTCAGTATTTCCTAAATAAATCTTAAACAAAAATAAATCTATATCTAAATCTCAGAAGAGATTTAAAAAGTTCCAAAGGTTAAGCAAAGTGTAAATGGTTACAATAAATAATAATCAGAGGAGTATAGACTTCAGTCTAGAGCCAAAATAAATTATAGATAATCCAAAGGATACTTGATTCAAATGAAATGATAGACAAACCACAAAATTTTAAGACAACTATCCTACATGTTTGTATAATTCAGTGGTTAGGAGTTTGGCTCTAAAACCAGGTTTTTTGAATCTCAGTCTCAGCTTCACTACTGTGACAACTTGGGTAAATCACTTGATCCTCTCTGCTTCAATTTCTTCATCTAAAATAGTGATAACACTACTCATACTTAGATAATGGAGGTTGGGGAAACTACATGAAAAAATGTATAAACTACTTAAAATAAATCTGGCACATAGTATCATTTATTACTGTATCTTGAACTCCAAATGATAATGTGGAATTACTGCTACACTTTATTCCCTTGAAACATTAGTATTCATAATTTATGCCTAGGTAATCTGCAGTCATACAGAAATCTGAGGATTCAGAAGTAGCCTAAAGTCACGTTGTACATTCATAATGTAAGGGAATAAAGTTTCATAATTTGTAAGTTCATATAGTAACAATATCGTTAGAGTGTTTCTGGTTGTTTCATTCTAGAACACTCTCAAATTCCTCATTTTTCTGTTTCAACAATAAGTTATCACATAGTCTCCTATTTTGTTCATGTAACCATAAAAACATTTATGTCTGGTGTTTTCACTTGGTCTTCTCCTTTTCTTTCCACAAATAGTCTATAATTTCTCCATTTTAAGATAAAAAAAACAAATTTTTGGTATATATTCAAATTTCTTAACGTCTGCCTCTAATATTTGAAATTATTACATCATTTTATGTAACAGTCTGTTTATGCTGTGTAATTTGTTTGACAGTAAGCTTATTCAGACTTAGCTTTTGTAACATCCTCCTGGTAAGATAAAAGAATTGAATGGTCTATAGATGTTAGTTTTAAGATGCTGATTCAAATCCTGAGTTTCCCACTATTTGGTCTTAGTAAAGTCATTTAATTTTCTAGGACTAGTCATTTAATTTTCTAGTCATTTAGTTTTCTGATGTAAAAAGTAATAAAAAAAAAACACCTTAGGTGATTTTCAAGAACTTTTCCACCTCCAAAACATCTTGTGACTCTAAATAAAGTATCTTTGCAAGCAGAATAAAATAAAGTGATTTTATTGATTACTTTCCCAAATGATGCCTTAATGCTAAATAAATATTTTATTTGCCATATGTTAGCCAATTGGTGTACACAGCCCTTACGACTGAAGTACACATTTAAATTCTATATCTGTTTATATTTATAGACCTGAAACTGATAAGCAGAATATCTCCACTGTTGCATTTTGGGGCATATTGAGATTATTATTATGTGATATGACATTTGTACCACTGATATATTTTTCTTAACATTTCAGCATATTTTGTACCTCTTAAAATCATTTCCGCCCCTCCAACCCCAAAATTAGATCTAAGACATTCAAGTGGGAAGGGGAGAATGGAAAACGGGGAAGGAGAACGTAGTGAACTCTAGTGGATCGAACTATGGTCCACAGTGGCCTGTGAGTCTTTGGTGATGGGGGAACTATGGTGATCACCTCTGAAGGTAAAAATCCTATATTGTAAAAAGTTAACAGTGATGTTTAAAAAATAGTGAATTAATTAAATGTTCAGTATTAAGTGATAGAAAAAATTGTTTTCCCGCTGAGCTATTACTCAAAAATAAAAGTGTGAGTATCCTCAGTCTGCAAATGAACTAATTTCTACACACAGGTCTTATCACGTAGATACTCTTTTGTGGTAACTGTTGCTTCCTTTTACACTCACCATAGTCAATGCATGTGTATAAATTTGACTGGGTTTTTTCTATTTGTTTCAAATTTTAGAACTGAACAATATTTTGGGAGTCCAAGTGACATGGCTTCTACTGCTGAACACATCAGAGACAGGATGAAACTAGTTGGTCTCAAAAGGCAGCAGCTGAGACATCCTGAAATGATGAGCACCGAAAGCTAATATCTACCAGCGTCCCTCAGATCTGCAGTTCATAACCCCGCATGACATCAACATCCTATAGAATTAGCCATAACACATCCAGATGCATTTCACAGCCAGGAAGAACCTCGTTTCTTTCCACTGCACACTTCTCTTTATGGTAACACCTTGCAACTCCCAAGGCATAATTATTTAACATGCTTTGAGATCATAGACTCCAAGTATCTTAAAAGAAGGAACTGTACACATTGCACTGAAATCCTGCTTTAAAGCTTTGTCTGACCTGTCAGTTGTAGATGAACAACTGATAATAAGCTTTGATTGGTGCTAATAAGAGTTTAGTAATTCTCTACAAAAAAAAGGTGGTTGCCCTTCCTTCCCAGGTGATGTAGTAAATTTAGACTTGTAGTTAACCTATTATTAGTAGGCAAGGGTGTCCTTAAAATTTTAGTTTATAATTCTTCAGAATTGATTATTTTTATTGTGTTGGTATGAAGAAAACCCCTCAGATCTTTGATATATCATATTCATTAAAAGGCATCTTCCTCTTTGTATTAATAATGTATTAAAAATTGTGCTTAATAAAAGGCTTCTTTTAAACATCTTATTTAATTTGGTGGTTATATCCTATTCCCAAATATGAGTGCCTTATTTAAAAAGGGCATTCTTAGAATTGTGAGGAGGGTTTAGTATTTGTTTTTTCATGTTGGTTGCATGTGTTTTAGTCAAGAAATTCATATGTAAGCATGTATATATAATAAATAAGCATGTTCGATCATGAAAAATAATTGTGAAGAAAGAGTTACAGCTTAAAGAATTTCTTATTTTTCTCTTCTTCAACCTGAAAAATGTTAAGCCAATTAATAAGGAGTGATGGGTAAAAGGCATACACTACGTAAGTGTAATTCTTTGTATCAGAGTAATCTTTCTGGAACTAAAATGGTAATTGTTAATTAACAAAGTTTAATTTTTTATTTTAAATTAATCAATTTTAATTTAAAATTTAATTTCAAAGTAAATTCTGAACTAGTAACAAAAATTATACAACTCTTTTAGAAATAAAATTTATAAAGTGCTAGTACTTTTAAGTTTATAATAAGTTGAAATATTCAAATTGTGTTAATTTTTATTTTATCAGTGCTTTTTGGAAAAGGTTAAAAATAATTTTTTAGATTTTTTTATCAGTACAAAATTATGCAAATAATTGTATGCTGGTTCCTCTCTGTTGTCTATGAAAATATTCATGTATCCTCCAATGCAAAAAACTTCCTTTGAGCCTGCTGGTTTCTTTGGCCAATTCACTGCCAGTCTTTTTGGAGAAATCCAGTTCCATTGCCCTAACATCCTCATTGTTCACTGCCGGGCACCCTGCAGTCTGGTTCTACACAGCACTGTAGTGAAACTGTTCTTAATGAACTTTCAGGTCACTGAGCTGAATGATTTTGTTCTCATTCTACATTGCCATTCCTTCTCTGTCTCTGCAACATTTGTACCATTGAACAGCCTTCCCTAGAGTCTCCTCCCTTGAAGACGTTACCCTGAAGGGTATACTCAACTTCTGTGAGTACAGTCACATAACTTATTTAAAGTGTATCTACAACATACGCCCTTAGTACTGTCAGTATCTCACCTTTAGGGTTTTATTTTATCCCGATGTCTATTCCAAAATTCTTTATTTTTAAGCACTAGACATTTCAGCTGAACTGAAGTTATATATCATAGTAGTCACCTTTCTACTTTTGGAACACGGCTTTTCCTTGTCAAATGTGCCAGAAAATCTGGGGTCAGTTTAACCGCTTCCTTTTGTCTTATCCTGCCACTTGCTTCCAAGAAACATCTGGAAGGGCTTAACTGCTATAAATACAAACTTCTGTGATTCTTAATTTCAGTCTTTAAGATGGTGCTAACCACATTCTACAATTGTTTGTGTTTGTACTTGCTGCGTTATAAACTTTTTTGCAGGAAGGAATCTTGTGTGACTTCTCCTGTGCCTAGCCCTTTGCTCATGTGTATTAGTTGCTCAGTACTCAGTGTCTATTGTAAGGATAGTCTATTGTAAGCATTAGTAATAATCTTGTAATACTGGAGTATGAAGTACTCTCTAAACACATTTTCTAAAATTGTGATCTACTTAAAAGGAAGCTATTTGGCATTTCAGATACTTAGATGTCGACTACGTTAGATATTTAATTATTTCTTCTGCATTTTAGAGTAGTGAGGGTGTTTAGGAATTAGATTGTAAGTACTGAGACTCTTAGCTTTACCATCAATCCACCTGCTTATCAAATTGCTTAACTTTTTTATACCTTAAACTTACTCCTACCTACAAGAGTAAAACAAGGCAGTGTCTGGAAATGTCACTTGCAATTTCAGTATTTGAGATGAAGCTGAATATGCTTTCAACATAATAAAAGTTGTTCTATAAATTTGCTGTTTCTATATATGCACATACAGTTGTTAATGAAAATCCAATAACCCTCAGATGTAATTTTTTTGTAGGGTCAGAGTTTACTTATAGTACATATGAAGAAAATGACTACAGTATGTTGAAATTACAAACTCTTTGTACATCCTATAGAGAGAGAACCATCAATACTAAATAATATAGTAGTAAACAGTGTGACCTTCCACATTACTTTAGCCCATCTCAGGGAATTCATAAGTTGTAAATTGTTTTTTCTTTTGTCTTAAGTTATTCAGTGTAAACTCAATATGTAACCGCAGCTTTGCCATTCTTTTTAAATCTAGCCTAGGAGAGTTAAGACGCAAAGATAGCTTCATTTCAGATAATACTTTCTTCATAGTTCTCATTTTCGGTGACCTTGCTCTGCTAGGGTGACTTGTTGATGATGTTGATGAAACTGGTTAGTCTGCTAGGTAGGATGTTTTTACCAGATCCAAGTTTCATTGTTGTGTAGAAAATTGAAACTTCCAGTTTATTGGCATTAAATTGGCTTGTGCTCCCAAGTGGTATCTAGTTTGATGTTTATTTATACCTGGTAGAAATTCACACAAAATACTGTTTATTACTATTTTGTTAGTGGCATTCTCCTTAAAATGAACATGATAGTGACATACTAACTATGCTGTTTGATATAAACCCATTCTAACCAATGGCATCAGTCATTGTGAGATTAGCTAAACCTGTCTCGTAGTCTACATTTGGAGAAAGAATTCAGATTTCTCTACTTATATTTTAAGTTCTTTGTCAGGGAGATTGGGTATTACTGTGTACTTTGTCACTTCTCACAGGGCCATATAAAATGCCATTGCTTCCAAAAATTAGACATAGTATTGGTACTAAAGTCCTCTACCTCTTGGCCTTACAATGAACAAGAGGTGTGTGATTAGGGCATCTTTGCTTAAACTCCCAAGGAAAACATTTTCGCTTTTAAATGGAAGGACTGGAACATAACTGAACAGTTAACCTAATTAGCAAGATTACCAGAGTTAACCTTCATCTCTAAAAATCAGCTTCCTATGGGAGTAGAAAACACTCACCTGGTGTGCGGGACCAAAAAAAAAAACCAACAAAAAAAACTTCCTTGATATGGCAAAATGAAGTCCATATTTAAGAGTTACCGTTATTTGACATAAGTGTGTGCTATAGAACAGTTTAGGTTTATTTAGTTAAGAAGCATAAATAGTGGTAAGAATAGTA
The DNA here is from genome assembly GCA_004024945.1 of Uropsilus gracilis. NCBI lineage: Eukaryota > Metazoa > Chordata > Mammalia > Eulipotyphla > Talpidae > Uropsilus > Uropsilus gracilis. Next base: position 43,244 of record PVHY01001812.1, read on the forward strand.
AAGATCGTAAAAGCTAAAATGAAGCTACACTAAATATAATGGAGAGTTTATAGTTTGAACATCTGACTTTAAGATCTAGCTTTGCCATTTACTCTCCTTGGTAGAAATCACTAAACTTCTGTGGGTCTGTAAAAGAGATCTGAATATCAAATGATTAAGGAAATGCAATCATATTTAAAAGTACATTGAAAATGAAAATGTTTTCCAAAATAGAAACTATTATTACTGTAATTATCTTTTCAAATAGAAAGCAGAGCATTCTTTAATCTTGCTCTTATCTCAGATGACAGGCATGGGGGGTTATACAAGTAGTGTCATATAATTTAGGCTCATCTCTCAATTCTATTTCCCCTACATTCAGGATTGCATACTGAAAATATTAGGGGTAGAATTGTCAAGCTAACCAATAAATGATAATACTTACATCTGACAAATTCTCTAATGGCAGGATATTAAACCAGCAAGATGGAAGGCAAGTGAGGAATATCTGCTTTGATGTTGACAGTACAATTTCATTAATAAGTATAAGAAAGTCATTTGGGGTTGATGTTAGTGACTCAGCACCAATCTGTTAAGTTATTTATAAGATACCCTAATAATGAGATTAAAAATAAGATTTTCTCATCAGATATGGTTGGACAAAAGTTAGGCAGTGATAATTTGATAAAGTTGGGCAGTGATAATAACAGAAGACTGCAATAGAGACTGGTAGGACTAAGTTTACTCTGTAAGAGCATGAATATAGGAGAATGTTTAAGACAAAAGAAATCAGAGATAGGAGGCTGAATAACAATTTCAGTATTTTAGAGCAAATTTGACAACATGAGATGATGTATTTCAAGAAAAAGCAGAGCCTGTACTAGTTACTAGAACATGAAGAACTTACAGATCAAAACAGTCTAAATTATGATGAAATATTTTGAAAGCTGTAGATTTTTAAGAGAAATACAACTATATTTGTTAGAGAACTCATGAGGCAATATATATATATAATTTCTATATGTAATGATACAGGAATTCTTAGCATAAAACTGAAAATAGTTACCAACTGTTAGATATTTAGAGCAGTGTTGTTACGGATCTTGTCAGACATGTGAAAACTATTTCTGACAAAAGGCCATTGAAATCTGAAGCTAATCTTAGTGAATCTCAAGGAGTCACCTTAGAAGTATTTACAAGTCAAGTAGTACCTCTAGGGCTTCTCCAAATGCATCCTCCATGGAGGAAGGATGATCCACTCACAGTTTAGCAACTATTCATTATGATTTAGCTGCACGTTGTGTTTTGGGTCTGTGCATGTTTTCTATTAGAGTTACCCTGCTTAGAAGTCAGCATAAAATAATTTCTGTGCTTAATTTTTCTTCTAAGAATGTTTCTTCATTTTGGCTCTTTATGTAGCCTACAAAAGTGTACCAAGTATGCCATCAATATACATGGTTTTTAAATGTATGAGGGGATCAGAATATCATTTAGACAAATTTTGAGCCAGAATGGATTTGAGAACTGATTGCTTACCTCACTCCCAGGAATAGTCTTTCACAAACTCTTAAATTCCTAAATTGACACAAATCACAGTAAGATATTACCATGAGATCAAAATGAAAATCTGGCTGGTATTATATGATGAGCATTTTGCCTTGAATTTTCTCCCAGTTTTTACCATAAACATTTTTAAGCATAAAAAGTTAAAATTTTATGTGTACCACCTTGTTTAATACAATTAATAGGCATTAACTAGGTATGATATTTTTACTGCATTTTAAATTTGCAGAAGACATCCGCTCAATACCAAATAGTTGAGCATATATGTCTTTTATTTACATGATTCAACATTGGGTACTTCTAAATGTAAAATTAGCATACAAAAAATGCATATATCTAAATTAGGCATTTGCTGAGTTTTGGCAAGTGTTACAGTGCAATCAAGATACTAAATGCTATCAAAAAATTTCCACATGACCCATTCCAGTCAACCCTGTCCTGACCCCACCCCAGCAAAGGCACCCACTGTTCATTTTTCTACCAGAAAGCAGATTTGTCTATTTCAGATATTTGTAAAAAGTCACACAGCATGTGCTTTTTCTTGAAGTTCTCTTTATTTACAATACTTTGAATATCCATGTTGCTGAGTGTCCTACTTGATTTTGATTGCTCAGTATTTTATTGTATGGCTATACAGCAGTTTACTTTTTATTTATGATAGGTGGGGTGTTTACAATATTGATGATTATAAGTAATGCTGCTATGATTATTTTAACATAAGTCTTATGAACATAGCTTTCATTTCTCTTGGGTAAATAACTAGGATTAGAATTTTTGTTCATAAGGTAGTTTTAAACTGCCATGCCTTTTCCCAATATAGTTATATGTATAGTCCTGGATTTTCACTATACATTTTGGATGTGTTTCCACATCCATATCAAAAAAACTATTTTTATGGTCTGTATTTGAAATATTAGAAGTGGATTTGGGATATAAATGGCATTTTTTTATGCTTGGCAGTTGGTGTTATTTGCAGGGAGCAAATACTGGAAAGGATTCTTATGCCTGAAATTTTAGCACGAATTTCACTCCTTGAAAGATTTCAACATTTACTCAAGCATTTAGAAGAAACAGCACAGATTTATTTGTATCACTAATTTTTGCTACCCTTTTTCAACAAGTAAAATAAGACCAGTAATTGAATGGAAGAGATTATTTTTGTTCAGTCTGGGAGAGAAAGTGTAGTAAGCAACATGTACTACCAGTCAATCCCAGGGATGGCAATGTGAGAACCATCTGGACATAGAAATCTGCCAAATGGTCAAGGAACCAGAAAATGGTATGGGAAGTATTCTACCTCACACTTACGCATAAGGGGATTGCTATGATTTTCCAGGACATTTTAGCATTTAAAAGAATCACATTTCCAGTGTCTTTATTCGGTGCCACCCAGCTCTAGTTACTTCACAACCACATGACTTTATTATCCACTCTTGTACCCTTCCTGTTTGTTCTATTACATACAGCATTTACCTGTACAAGCCTGTAAAATTATAGTTGTGTATCTTTCCAGTGCTTTTGTTTAAAATTATGTATGTATGAGAGTCATCCATTCTATCCTATTACATGTTTTAAGGGCTGGGATATTTAACTTCTACTGTAAATCCTTATAATGTTCCTCACATTGTAAATATGCAATAAAAGTGTTAAAAACTATAACTAATGGCAGTAAATTTTGACTTGTATTTCTTTGATATGTTACTGCTTTGGATATTGTTTCTTATTAATAAAGATTGTTCATAAAATATAGGGAAAATTAAGGCATATTGGTTTTTATAAAATAATTTGATAAATTCTACATCTTTGAATCTGGTCAAGTTATTTTGGTAAAACTGTAAATGTTTTTCAACAGTATTTCTAAAATATTTGATTAAAACTAGAGTATGACCTCTTTATTCTGAAATAATTGAGTCTTAGAAAACAAAGGCTTTCCTTTCCATTTACTCATGCTCTTCTTCCTCCCTATCCACTAACCCCCACCCCACCTTCCCACAGATCTGGCAGAGAAATTCAGGATTCTTTCTAAGTCCCACATTGTCTGAAATTGTTATGGTCACATCACAATAGATGGTGGTTAAATTTCGTTTGTTCTTGTCAAAGAAGCCCTTTTTTAAGACATAAGAGACAAATGTGTATTTGGGGCTGGAGAAATAATATTAGAACAAAGTTATATTTAAAATAACAAAAATCATCATATTATGCTAAATAGTCATTCCAGAATGGCTACCAGGAATTTGAAATTACCAAAGTTTGGAAATTGGCAAGGCTCATATCTCATTCACTGAAACTAAGTGCATTTGAATGATTGTTCAGCGTGATGGAGAGAAGATTGGCATTGCCCCTGCACAAGGATGTCATGGAAATTCGTGAATGATAGCTCAACGACAAGTAAAATATGTATATAAAATTTATATTATGAATACTTCCATTATATTAGTAGTAAAAGCACCCCATCTATAGATTTTTCCATTACAAAGTTCCCACAAAGCCGTTGCATCTTCTGGATAAAATCTACCCAAAAGTATTCTCAACTATAAACCCATGTGAAAATAAAAATGAGCATATGAAACATACAGAATTGCTGTGTTATGAAGTCAAAAGTATACACATCTTATATTTTGCAAATATAAGATGGAAAGGGAGTAAACAATAAGCATCAATAAGCACATGAAAATTAGTCACCATAATATAACATTATTCTCATTCAATAGACTTGCACTTCACCAAACCATAACTTAGCTACCTTTAGAAGTTTACTCTCTCTTTAATTGCTTTGTTTAAAAATGATCTAATCTTGAAAAGATTCGTTTTTAACTATATTAAAACAAAAGTTGCAAACTACAAGTGTTTAATTCTATTCTGTAAGGTAAAATTATATGGTTGAAAATATTGCTATAAAAGGATTTTAAAACTGATGAAAGGTCTGTTATATGAAAAAATGGAGGTACCAAAACGAGATACAATTTTTTAAAATAAAAATAGCTATACACAGAAGTTTGATGTTATCTTTGAGATGTGAAATTGATAGATAATTGCAATGTCCTTATGTTCTGGTTTTGTGATTTTCCCTATTAAAATGTTCTTTTAAGAGTACAAAGCACATGAATACATTATATTCTAAAATCTATTGCAACAAATTCTCCAGATAAAGTAGAAAAAATTCATATAAAAGTCCGGGGAAATTATAATTCTCAATATACCTTTCCCCCAAAATGTTCTATAACTTCTCAATGAAGTGTGAATATTTGTGATATATAGAAGAAACATTTTAAAAAATATTTTTAATAGAGGTATCATTGATTTATATATACTGTATATGATTTAGAGGTATAGAGCCACGCCTCTCCAGATGTTTCCACCTCACACCCACCACCAAAATGTAATCACCATACACCTGTGTACCCCTTAATTCACACCCTTACCCCTCTAGAAGCTTCAATTCTAGAAGCATTTGTTTTGTTTAGTTCTTTGTTGTATTTTGCTATGAGTGAAATCATCAGGACTGTCTTTCCCCCTTGGGAAAGTAATCTTTGAAATGTTTTATATCCCTCCCTTCTGGTCTAATGCAAACAAATTATTTTGTGTAGACAAAATTCCACTTAATGGATAGGCAAAGAATATTCTATATGGAGAATTAAAAAATAACTCGTGATAAGTTAATGCTAAGGAAGTCATGCTTATTTAGGAAAGCTTAATTCTCCCAATTTAGAATAATGGATTCCTCAAAACCCTTGACAGTAAGCTTGGAAGTATCTGCTCTTAGTCAAGATAAAGACTTGGAAAAAACCTACGTGAATCAGTAAGAACCCTTGACATTCCTTTCATTTTAATTCACTTTATTCTTGTATTCTCTCCTCAGGACTACTAGCTCTACAAATTGTCTGCACAGTTGCATCAATAAGGAAGTCATGAATTGATGGTAAGATCAAGCTTTCTTAGAATATTCTATTAGAGCCAGGAGAACATTTCCATCAAAAAATAATTATTAAAATGCAATTGATCTTCATCAATTATATTATGGATTAAACAAGCTACTCTACCTAAAATTCTACTTAGGTTTAATAATATTACTTTATGTTTCAAGTTATGAACAATAGTCCTACCAATAGATTTTTTAGACTATATCACATTTCTTTAATTGGATCTGCTTATATTCTAAGAAAATCTTTATATCTCTTCAGTATTCACAATATAAGCACAAATTAAGTTTCAAAGAAGGAACATAATTCCATTGTAGACAAATGTAGTGAGTACTGGGGTATATTTTTAGATTATGGATAATACAATCTGAATGTGCATACATGTCACCTGTAGATTTTACAAAAATGCAGATTCTGATTCAATAAATCTGGAATGGGAACTGAGATTCTGTTCTTCCAACAAGTTTAGAACTATGTTATTGTTGATATGCTAGTCCATAGATCACACATATGATTGCAAGATCTTAGAAAATTTTAGCATATAATCCCTTCCAAGGAATTGTCTAATCAACTTTTTAAAATTAATGTAATTTCTGTAATTGAAATAAAATAAAGCAAAAGTGGTAATTGGGAAAATATAGTCTTCTTGAAACCTTAGAGATCAAATATATTATGAAATCAGTTTAGAAAAATAAGCATATCTAATACATGATAAATTTTAGAAAATTCAAAGCTTAAAGAAAAATTAGGTGCAGAAAAAGGTAGCCCCATCTCAATAAGGAATATAAAAGAATCAGATCTTGACATTTTTAGTAAGGGTCACATATGGCAAGCTTACAGTCAAAATCATATTCAGTAGTGAAAAGTCAAAAATCTTTCTCCTAAAATTAGCAACAAAACAAGGTGATCCCTCTTACCACTCTTGTTCGGCATATTTCTTGAAAGTCCTAGACAGAAGTATCAGGAAGAGAAAGAAGTAATAAGTATCCAAATAGAAAAGAATGATATATGTTATACATATATCAAATGATATATGTTATACATATAAAAGCCTAAAAGCTACCAAAAAACACTTAGAGCTAATCAACAATTTAGAAAAGTAAAAAGATAGAAAATACCAGGAAGTCAGTTTTGGGCACAAGAAATGTTGGCATTGATATGGAGAAAAAGGAACACTTCTATACTACTGGTGGGAATGTAAACTGGTTCAGTCACTGTGGAAAATTGTGTGGAGGAACTACTGAAAATGGAACTACTATTTGATTCAGCAATTCCACTTCTGGGAATCTACCCAAGGACATCAACACACTAATTTAAAAAGATACCTGTACTTGTATGTTTATTGCATCACTATTCACAATAGCCATAATATGAAAACAACCTAAATGTCCTAAAATAGATGAATGAATCATATGGTTATGGTGTATTTACACAATGGAATATTATTCTGTAATAAAAAGGTAAATTTGATACATTTGTGAAAACATGATGAACCTAGAAGGAATCATGCTAGCAGAAATAAACCAGAAAGAAAAAGAGAAATACCTATATTCAGGATATAGGGAAAGCAAACAAGCAAAAGTACAAGGAAAATTTAAAGCTAACAAAACTGTCAGCAGAACTGAAACATAGAGCAAGGGGGGAGTAAATTAGGGGAGGGATGGGTACAAGACTTTAAAATGATGGTTCACATTTTATTCATCTATTTTAGGACATTTAGGACAAGGTGGCAAGGTGGTGGGAGAACATTGGGGTATACAATGTAAAAATATATATATACATGTGCAATCAAATGAAAAAGGTTTGTGTCTCTAGTAACAACAAAATATCAAAGAAACAAAGTAGAAAGCATACCATCAAAAAATGCTTATACACCTAGGAATAAACTTAACCAACAGAGTGAAAGATGGGTACAACAAAAACTAGAACTCTTTAGTGAAAGAAATGAAAACATACAAATATATCTAAATGTCCTTACTATTCAAAGTCACCTGTGAGTTAATGCAGTCCCTATTCAAATTATAATCAAATATTTCATAGAAACAAACCTAAAATTTAAATGGAACCAAAAAAGACCTTGAAGAGTCAAACCAATTTTAAGAAAGAGTAACAATTTGGAGGCATCACACTTGCTATTTTTCAAACTATACCGCAACACTATAGAAATAAAAACAGTATAGTAGTGGCATAACAAGTAGACATATCAAAAGAATAGAAATTAATAGCCCAGAAATAAACCTATTAATGGTCAACTAGTATTAATGAGGGAGTTAAGCAGACTCGATGGGCAAAGGATATTCTCTTCAAGAAATGCTAGAGAGCTGGCTAATCACAAAAATAAAATTGGATCTTTGGGCTATACCACTCACAAAAATCAAATTTAACCTTAAGATCTGAAACTATGAAAGTCCTAGAACAAAACATAAGGGAATTTTTGATATTGCTCTTTACAAAATAATTTTAGACTACAGCACCGTAAGTATTAGCAACAATAGCATAACTCAGTATGTGCAACTAATCAAACTAAAAATTGCCTGCACAACAACAGAAACAAAATGAAAAGGAAACCCACAAAATAAAAAAAATATTTTCAAAGCTTCCATCTGATAAGAGGCTAGTATCCAAAACATACAAGGAATCCATTTGCCTCAATAGCAAAAAGCCATATAATTCAATTAAAAAATGGTCAGGGGAACTGAGCATTTTTCCAAACAAGACATACAAATTGCCAATAGTTACATGAAAATATAGTGACCACCACTAATTACCAGAGAATTTCAAATCAAAACCACAATGAGATACCAACTTGTAGTTATTATAGTATTATAGTTATTTGACTGCCATCAAAAAGACAAACAAGTATTGATGAGAATATGGGGAAAAGGAACTCATGTGCACTCTTGGTAGGAATGTAAATTTGGGCATTACTGCGGAACCAGCATAGAGGTTTATTAAAATATTAAAAATAGAATTACCACATGATCCAACAATTCTTACTGGGTATATTTCCAAACGAAATGAAAACAAGATTTTTGAAGAGATATACACACTCCCATTTTTATTGCAGCATTATTTTCAAAAGCCAAGGTATGGAAACAATCTGTGTTCATCCACATATAAATGGATAAGAAGATGTGATAATAAATACTATGGAATATTCTGCCATGAGAAAGGGAAATCCTAACATTTGTGTTAATATGGATGAACTCTCAGGACATTATGGTAAGTGAAATACAGGGAAGGACAAATACTATCTAATACCATTATATGTGGAATCTAATTTTTTTTTTAAAAAAGCCAAACACAGGAACAAATTTTTGTTACCAACTGATGATTGTTACCAGATGTTGGGAGACCAGGATAATGCAGATGCTGGTCAAAGGCATACACTTCTAGTTAGAAGATGAAGTAGTTCTGAGGAATCTAACACACAGCATGTAATCAATCATAGCTACTATATTAGTATGTGAAAGTTGCTAAGAGTAGATTTCAAAGTTTTTACAACAAAAAAGAAGTGATAATGATAAGTATAAATAAGAAAATAGATATGGATCCATCTCAAGTCTGGGTAAGAAAATCAAGAAAAGTTGGAGGTGGTTGAAGGTCAGGCCCCAGGTACATAGTTGCAGGGGCTCAAGTATACTTGGATATGCCTAGCTGCATTGCTGCTTAGAAGAAAATGAAGAAAACAACCCTGGCTTATCTCAGATGTTGGCCTTGAATTTTTCAATCACCACTTGATGAACTTCCACCAATCAGAACTGCACTGAAAGAAAAGATCATTTGCATCGAGCAGACCTTAGCTCACCATTTTGTGTTTTTAAGTGCTCTCCAAGGGTGGGGCACAGAACTCATGTGCTTCTTGAACCTATGTACCTCATTCTGCAGATCTAAGGTCCTGAGTGAATGTTTTTTTCCTTTTTTTTTTTAACTCAGTCAGGTTTCAGCCTCAGTCTACAATAATTAGGTGACATGACAGAGTTATAGCTAATGTGAAGATAATCATCTTGTAGTATATAACATATTATAAAGTTTAAACTTACACAATGTTATCAATCAATTTTGCATCAAGGCTTGGGGGGTATGAACTACTGTTATAAATTTTGTGATACCTTCAACTATCTTCAAATATCTCCTTGAGAACTTAAATATTTTTCCAAAAGACCCTTTAATGCCATGTTAATACTCTAATGCACTTTAGTCATGATATATTATTGGCAAGCAGGAGGAAATCACCCTGTTTTTAAACATGTCTCTACTTTATAAATATAGGTATACTATATAGGTATATATAATCCAATGAAATGACAGGTAAAGACATACTGAATATGCAACATACTAGTAAATTTCAAAATAAATGTTAGATATAGCTGTTTCTTTTCCTTGTGAATTTTTTTCTTTAAAAGTGAATGATGTGAAAATTCAAGGAAACCATGTATCTTAGTTTAATTGTTTAAACTTACCTCTGTAGAGTATGCTGAAACTATGAAAATAAAATTAGGAACCTGAAAAGTTATAAGTAGTTAATATATACTTTAAGCAGACATTTAAGCAACTTATGTTTTCACTTCATGTTTAAAGTATTGGAAAAATGAATATCAATATATAATTCAAACAAATGACTATGCACATCACTAAGTAATCATAGAATGAGTGTTACTAGAATTGGCTTTCATTTTTCCATGTGAAAGATCTTTAGTAAAAGTCATTTAATTTTAACTTAATAATAAAATATGTAGAATATCTATAACAAACTCGTGGCATTTTACTATAATGTTAATTCACATTTTGTGCAAAATTGCTTTATATTATAATCACTCATATTGATTTGGGAACTTTTTTTAACAGGGTTCTCATTCCATAGCATTTTAAATTGGCATATTTCCTGTGTTATAAATTCATCTTGTCAAAGTGTTTTGTATGGGTACCTTAGTCTTCTGATGGGATAAACTGAGATCAAAATTGTATTTCTTGTTGCCTTGTAAGGGTTTGGTGTAGTTTTCTGATGTAGAGGACTCTCAGAGGTATTCAACCATCAGCTGAGTAATGGGTATGTATGGACAGCAGTATAATTTTTATCTACTCCCAGTGGCAGTAGAGCAAGAGACTAAGAGGGAATGGCTAGATCCTTGATTCACTAACCTCATGAACTTGGAAAAGTCACTTAATTATCTTGCTCAATTCTCCAACTTAATGACGAAGTAGTAGTCTTGCTCTTTCTAGAGCACAAAGTTGGGCAGAGACTCAGGTAGATGAAATGCTTACTCATTTTACAAATCTAGAGTTTAATGAGGATGTTCTGAAAAGGAAATGAGGGCCAGTTCACAGCTCCAGGAGCATTTGTGCTAAGGCCATCAGCTACGCTGGTGGTGTGAGCTCAAAGCAGACAGGCTAAAAGTAGAATCTAAATTCTACAAAGGCAGGTTGACTTTGCTTTTGAACTTCTTTTGGGAGGGTAGAATCTGTGATAGGAAACGGTTTACTGAGCGTATTGGGAGATAATGTGGGGTGGGGCACAAATGACCTATTTTTGTTTCCATTTTTTTATTTCCAGGTTTCTGTGAGTTTCTCTCATCTTGTTTCCTGTTTTTATTGAAAGTCTCAATATATGAATATCTTTTTTCCTGCAGGTGTTATTATTTCTTTATCCTTCCGCGTATTCTCAGCAATTATTGTCTTTCATGTGGGTTCTGTGAGTCAGGTGAATGATATGTTAAGAAAAAAGAAAATTCACTTAACATAGGACTTTTGTGTGGACTCTGATGTGAGACATTCTTACCTGAAATAAGGATGCAATCTCATAAGTTTGTAGTGAATTTTCAGAAACTCAGATAAGTTTCAAGCATTACTTAAAATATGGCTTGTCATTTAATTAATACCCATAGTTATAAATCATAGAACATCATCCCATATGACTTAGAAAGCCCACTATAACAATACTTAAGAGTCTTAGTATGTACAGAGATAAGATATAAGATATATTACTATATTTATAGTGTATATGCATTATATAGACATTAATACACATAATATATACACACATATATACATTAATTCTTTAATTATGTCTTAGTGTTCTTAGTAAGGCCTTGTATTAAAAACTACTTTTCTGTAATTCAACATACACTTCCTACTTAGAATTCATTGATAATAACATCCTTTTAGAGTATCTGCTTTTTATGTCCTTGGATAATGTATTTTATTTTTCTTTTTTTGGCAAAATTTAGCTGCTTAGAGAAGTGATGGCTTACCCTTAGTGTCACTGCTGACTTCCCAAGCAAATGGAAGCACTGTTGATCTCAAGACCTCCCGAGGGATTACTCTGGGCTGGGAATTCTCAGCCTCAATTGGAATTTAGCTACTGTAAGAAAAAACATATAAAATATAATTTCCTCAAATCGAGTTAATTAAGCCTCCTGTCTTCTCACCCTCCTTCAGTTAACTCTTCTGACACTTCATTATGTAAAGAGGAGTTAGAGAACCCTGAAATATTGGCACATAAGGGCACAACTCAATACAAAAGGAAGTCTTGTGATTTAATGTTTTTTTAAAAATAAACTGCACATGGTAGCTTCTCAGTGCTTTTTAAAAATCATTTTTTACTTGATGTATCATATACATCTCTTCCATTCCATATTTCCCCCATCAACAATAGTTACATGTTGTTTACTGTTCATCTTAGATTTTATCATCTACAAAAAAGATGTGCATAATCATTGAACAAGTATTGATTTCATTTTACACATCATTTTGGGTAAGCTATTGTTTAAAATTATAATAAATAGAGACACCTTTGATCTTTTGACCAAACTAAGTATTCTTTGAACTTGCCTGAGTTTTGTTATTTTTTTTTCCCTACCAGTTATTTCCAGAAGGGAAATTTACTGAATATAGAAATTGTTTGTTTATATTATTCTCCCGGTCTTATGGAGAAGCTAAGGACATAGATATTTTAAACATTCAGTTGCAAGGAAGTCAACATAAGTCAATATGCAGAGTTAAACTGTTACATGGAGTCATGCTATTTTGACTATGTTATTCTATTTAAGTAAAACTTCAGTGTTCATAAAGAAACATCCCCAAAGACTATTTTGCTGGCATTTGTAAATTGGGTGCTGTGAAATTCATCTTATCTTTGATTTGTCACTATTGCTGTTTTAGTGTCTTTTCCAGATAGAGTTGTTACAGCAATGTTCAGTTAAAAACCCTACAACAATGCCCTAGCTCCTACAGAACAAAACCCAGAGTCCATACCTTGGGTTAATGGTAGATTTAACATATAATTTTCATTCATTCAGGACTCTTTGGAGGGGAGTGAAAGGGGCTTTAAGATTAATTATACCAAAGCAGCAGGTATAAAACTTGATTGTCCCAAGCAAATTACAGCACAGTGGCGGCTATCTAGAGGACCTTGTGTGAACTAACCACCCTTATCTCTCTGATCTACCAGTGTCCTCACAGTCTTCATTTAGTTTCTTCCACACTGACCCATCTAATACTTTTCAAATATAATAGGAATGCCTCAACCTGAGATATTGGCATGCCTTTCTTTGTCACCTTTAATCCTGCACTCTACTCAAATCTCCTCTATTAGAGAGACTTTTGGTAACGCCTTCCAAAAATAGTAGCGCCTGTTCACTCTCTGCTCTTTACCTAGCCTTATTTTTCTTAATAATACTTATTATATTTTAACATAATTAGACTGTACTTTTGTTTCCTAATTGGTTGTGTCTCCCTCACCACAAGACAAACTCCATCAATGGATTTTTGTTTGTTTATTACTGTGTCCCTGGCATCTAGAACAGTGCCTGACACTTAGTAGAAACTGAATCATAATTGATAAATGAACAAATAATGAATGATTGAGCAAATGCATAGATGAATAAGTTGAAAACTAGAGTGGAGGCTGTTTTAAGTGGGAAGAATAACTTTCATTTATTTATGGGTGACCATTAAGTGAAGATGCTTGCAGTCTAAGAAATTAAGAGTGCCAGGAAGTGTACTAGATGATATAAGGGAATGAGTTAGAGGAAAAGTTTGGTTAAAGTGAGTGGTAAAAGTAGTCTTCTGGAGTCAATGACTCACTGAAATATTTTTACAATCTGATTATAGTAAAACAATTTCCTTCCTGGTAAGATATATTTACATTTTCAAATATATTTAATCCATTCAGGTTACCTACCATGTGCATTATTTTAACTTATTTCAAATTTTGCAGCAGTTACGAGATGTGAAATTGCTTAAAAGGTGTTGTAGTCTTAGAAAAAATCTGCAACAGAACACCACCTATGTGTCTGACATTATTTTAAGTATTTTACAAATATTTTATTTTTTAATCCTCTTAACAAACCTATATGATGTAAGTATTCCCATTAACCCCAATTTACAATGAAGGAGCTGAGGAATATAGAGTTTACGGCTGTTTGACTTCAGAGTCCATACTCCTACCTGCATAATATATAATGTGTGATTCATTTACTCTTTTTGTTGTTTTGTAATCACAACCAACTTATTAGTCCTATTTATTTCTGTTTTCCAATAGGAATATGCTGAAAATATGCCCTGATTTCGCTAATAAGTTCTAAATGCCACTTTTTCTGATTCAATGTACTTAAACCACCACCAGCTATCCCATAACTCTTTATCACAATGTATTTTTATCTTGGTTATTTTTTTTTTGATGGTCTGTCTTTTTTCTCATTGGAATATTATCTTTTTCAGAGTAGGAAATTTTGGTCATTCATTGATCTATTCTCAGCACATAAATGTCTGTTATGTAGCAAAATTTAATAACTTTTGACTGTGAATAAATAATGAGTGGATTATACTAAAACTATCATTTTTCTATAAGATTAATGTGATTCAGCTAGCCATTATTAGTAGCATACTTATGTACAGGTATCTCTTGATTTTCAAAACTTCGTATTTGGCTGCTTTGCCTTCATGATTGTCATATATTAGTACCTGGTTTTGCTATCCAAAAGAAGTCAGAAAGGATTTTTCACTTTCCTGACAAAAGCAGAAGGCAGTCACCATTTGTTTTGCTGCAGTGTTCTAGAGGCAACACATATCCCAAACAGGACTTGGCACCACCAAGTCCCTTCCCCACACTCCACTTTATTTAGACTGAGTATTCATCATAAAACCTTGCTTTTTTTTTTTTTTTTACTATATCTTAGTGTTATGTTAGGTTTTATATGTCATTTATTATGATTTGGTGGGTTATTTTGGGAATCTGGCATTGGGTAAAAATTTTTTCCATATGAATTAATGGCTTTGAGCAATTTAGACTTTCAAAGGGTTCTTAAGAATGTGCTACTTTCAGATAGCAGGGGAAACTAATATGTGCTAAATTCCAGACCCTATTTAAAGTACTACATGTAAAGTCATTCTTTTAACCTTTACAATAACACTATGAGGTGATCTGCAGAGATTAAAAAAGTTAAAGTTGATACATGACTCTTTCTACACAGAGCATCAATTCTGTTGGGGATATGTACTAATGGAAGTGAAATAATTTAAGGCTGATTCATGTCTATAAATTCTGAGTTATAATTAAATTTTGAGGAAAGAGGAATATATGTAAATATTTCATTTTTAAAAGGGATTAAAACTTTATCTTGGTCTTAAAGGGTGGAAAAAAACTTGGAAAGATGAAGGGAAGAAGAGAATTATCATTTCTGAACAAAATAACTGAATTTAGATAGAAATCAAGGATGATATTTGAGACCTGGCAATAATGGTATATGTCTTTGGACAGATGGAGAGAGACCGTGGTAGGTAACTTTAAAACCAAAAAGGAAAGATTAGACCAACAGCAACTGGAATCAGTAAAATAACTGTGTGGCTTCCAGCCTTATTATGTGGGTTCAGTGGCATATATTTAGCTATCAATATATGGTACTTAATATATTACTCCTAATAAAAGCACTAGTAGAAAATGTTTTGCCTTAATTTTTTAATCTGGATAAATAAATTCATTCTGGCTATGGATATCAGAGCTATCTAATTTTTCTTTATAAAATTAGATGCAATTAATTAAGACAAACACTTAGTTTCTGTATTAAAAACCTAAGTATACGTCCCCTCTTATATGCTCCAGCAGTAAAAAAAAAAAAGTGTTCTTTTAATGGCGTACCCACAGGCAGGGCTAAAAGTAGTCAATAGAAAGTTTTCAAACTACTAACCATCTCTATATCACTAAAAAATGCTGTTTCTTCCATGCCATTGTTAAAAACTAAAATTTCCTCAAAATATTAAAAATAGAATTACGATATGATGTGATAATTCCACTTCTGGTTATGCACTTAAAAGAAACTAAAGCAAATTCTCAAAGAGATAATTATGTGCCTGTGCTAATAGCAGCATTATTCACAATGATTAAAATATAGAGGCAAATAGGTGTCCATTGATAGGTGAATGGATAAGCAAAATATAGTGGAATATTACTCAGTCTTAAAAAGGGAGGAAATTATAACATATTACAAGAATTAAATTTGAGGACAGTATGCTAAGTGAAATTACTTGGTCACAGAAAATTGAGATACTGCCTGATTTCATTTATATATGATCCTCAAAGTTGTCAAAATTATAGACAGAAAGTAAAATGGTGGTTGCCAAGGGATACAGTGAGGCATGCAGTGAGGAGCTATTATACCATGGATGCAGAGTTTCAGTTTTGCAAGATGAAAATGTTATGGAAATGGATGGTGATGATGGTTGCTTAATATTATGAATGTGTTTAATATCACTGAACTAAACACTTAAAAATGGCTAAGTTGCTCAATTATGCATATTTTATCACAACAAAAATTGGGGGAGACGTGCTATTTGCAACTCTACAAAATCCAGTTATAGTTTTTTGATTCCCTATGGAGTAAATTTCACTAAAGTTCAACTGGTATGAAAACAGGCATTTCCCAAAGGAATAAACAGAGAAGGCATAATAAACTGTGCAAGGTCCTCTATAAACTTTAACGGGTCTCTGTGAGAATACCTGTAAGGTTTTTTTAAATTTAATGTTGCTTTTTTGGGGGGTTTGTTTTAGTGATAATAAAAAAGTAAATAAAAAAAGTAGAGAAGTAAAAAAATCTTAATGGGAGAATGGAAAAGTGGTTCAAGTCTTCTGACAATTTTAAAACCAGAGGTTTGAATTCATAAACCACTAAAGTTTATGTATGTTATTTGCATTATTGCTCATGTTTATCAATGCAGAAAACATTTTCTTTGTGCAGTACCCATGGTGGGCTCCATCGAATTACAGAAAGATAAGTCACCTGTGAACAGAAAAGATACTGCTTTTGTTGCTGAATAACTGGATTAGTCTTTTCATTGTCTTAAATATTTCTAATTCCATTTGCCCTTAACCCTTGAAATTAATCGGATTTTAGTCATGCTCCCCTCTCCATCTCTCTTCTCCTTTTCTTTTGATGTACACTACAATTCCACACATTCCATGCTGCCTCCACACCCTTTACATAATCATCCATCTTAAGTGGAGTTTTGTGGACATAACCACTCTTTTCCTAGCCATGGTCTTTGTAGCCTGTTGCCAAAAGATCCCTTTCCCTTCTGAGAGCCTTTATGCAATGTATGAAACAAAAAAAGAGTTTCCAACAGTAGGATCAACTTTGGGTGAAAGTGCACTGTGTATTTTGGGTGCAGGTCACTGTTTGCTGTTCTGGTTGGCAATGTACACAATGACTTAAGCAAGACTCCTTTGGGCATTTTAGTTTAGGGTGTGGATAATATGTGACAAATATGTCAACTCCTGCCTTTTCTTGAGGACAATTAGCTGAAAACGGGTTTCACCTAGTTTGTTTTGGTTTGTTTGGACCAACTATTTGCTCAAGGAGAAGGAGCCAGCCTTCAATACTGAGGCAACCTTAACAAAGAGGTTGGTATGTTCTTTGCAAGCTCTCCATTCCTTCCATAAAATGAAGTCATTTACAATAGTTTCTGTATTATGGCATCTCTTGGCATCTGCTCTCCCATGCTTTTCCAGATGTTTCTGTCATGGTATCAGGCAAAGTATGTGGAATCTAGGAACATGGATCCAGGTAAAGATTCCATCTTTCTGGAGCATCAGGTAGAGACCAAGTGTGAAAACCTGGGTCATGGCTTCACAATTGCAGAGCTGCCCTAACCTGCTTTCGGAAACAAAAATAATCACTAAACACAGAAGTACGTGTAAAAGCACTTTCCCCTTTTACTCAGTATTAGGAACCTTAACAAAAGAATGGTGCTGACTCAGTTTTCTGAATTGACCCTGACCTTGAAGGCGCTTTTATAGACTCATTTAACTGTGTGTTGCTCTATCCTCTCCTCTCACTTTGTCCCAGAGATTTCTGGCACTGCAGCAGCTTTGGAGTCAGTAACTCTGTGTTTGCATCTGACCTTTGACCTAAACCTCAGTGTTATTTTCAGCTGTTCTTGAGAGGGAATCCAACAGCTGCTGTTTAATACCACAGACAACTTGTGACATGAGCTGAGTTTCTAGCAATAGGATTATCTGCTGATCTTGGGCTCAGATTTGAAGCTGCCTATAATTTTCCTGCACAAGGGGTGGGGAGAGAATAAAAATTAGACTTAAAATTTGGTGCTTTTTTTAATAATGTTAATTTGAACTAAACAAACAAATCAACAACAACAACAACAAAAAAAAAACACCCACCTTTTTCTTCTGCAATTAAAAAGTACAAGCAAAATATATTACTTCCTAGTGATTGTGATAGCTAACTCTGAAAATCCAGGGAGTATAGTAGTTATAAAGAAATGCTGAAATGATAGATATTCACTGATAAATGATGGTTGAAATATTTTTGAAATGTTCCCCCCAAATCGCAGGGTCTTAGAAAATGTGACCATTCCATAGAAACTTCTGTTTCAAAAAGACAGTGAATGTTAGACATGATTATTTTTAAAAAATGAATTTCAAGCAATTTTGTGGCTTAACTCCAAAGCAAATACCAGAACTTATTTTTAAAGTAAATTTTTGGGATATTCTTTCTACGAGGTTGACTTTAAAAATCTTGAAAAGATTCATCTCCAGGTCAGTGATTAGCTTGTTTCAAAGTCCAGCATAACTCTATGTTCGGTGGCAAAACTAATTTGGGTTGTCAGGATGCAGTTCTTTTCTTCTGTTTGTTATCAAACATTCGCCGATAGGCAGGGAACGAGAAGCTGCCCTCTACATTTAAGATAATGGCAAAAATAACAGGCGCTTAGTGTTACCATACTAGGGGTGTGGCGATTCCCTGCCGTTCTCGTCTCTCTCTCTCTCCCATGATAAACTCAATGGGGTTGTCTATTTTTAACCTCCTGTTCTTTCCTTTTGGCAGAGTAATCAGCGCGAGCAGAGCTCTTTCCCTGAATGAATTTAAGTAATCCCAGTGGTTGCCTTTTGAAATGACCAGCAGACACACATCTGCACAGTGGCTTCCCAAAGTGTAAACTCTGGTTCTACACTGCCATGTCCACTGAAGGAAAACCTGGTGTGGAGTTTTCTACAACAACAGTCAGCTCAGTGGCTGTGCAGGCTGGGGACTCCAAAATCGTGATAGCTGTCATTAAGGTAAGCTAACAATATTTTATTTTTCTGTGTGACTGTGGATGCTAGCTGTCTTGTAATGCTGTAAGAAACATTCCACCAATCGGCGGTATATAGTGTCTGGAAGATAACCTAACAAGTGCATCCTATTGCTTGCTTAAGCAAGAGAAAGTGCTAAGTTTAAGGCAGTTGCTAAAGTTTCTCTTTCACTTAGTCAGAAAACATCTACAGCAGCTTGATAGAAAGGAAAAAAGCAGCAATAACAACAAAACCTCTATCTTATACTTTAAATTTGTGTTTTAAAAACACAGTTGTCATGATTATAAGGTCATGATATCCAGGTTGAAAGTCTGAACCTATGGAATGTTTGTGATTTTTGATCGTGGATATGATGGCAAGGGGAGGAGGAAGGAGGTGGTGTCATGCTTTGAGTATAATGGAGTACCTACTAAGAGCTTCTGGGATGTGCCCCCTGAAACACTGGTTTTGACCTGATAAGGCACTAATAAATCCTTGTTGCTTTGTAGGTAGAATGAGGACCCTCAAGGTGCAAAGGCATATGTCACGTTTGCTCTTAACAGCAGAAGTTGAAGTCACTTGGGGATTAAGGTTGTTGACTGTTTTGTACCAAGCGTTTATCCTTTTGCAGAGAGGATCATACATCTTTACCTTGAAAAAGAAAAGACATTCAATATATTAATTTCTATGAAAATGTCTTGCAAAAAATCCTTATACTTGGGTTTGGACAATACTCCACTTAAAGAATTCAGTGTATAAATAAAGGGAATACAGCAAACAAGTTGATGCTTGCCTATCAGATATTTTCAGGAGCACACCAGACTTAATTGAATGACTTTTCTGGCTTTTTGCTAGAACATGGAGGACAAGGGGTCTATTTAATTTTACTTCATTGTGGCAAAATTTGTATGTTAATGTGAAAATTCCTAAAAGGAAAGCAGTAGTTCATACTGAACAAAGCCACTCACTCTAGAAACACTGAAAGCAAAGTATTTCTAATGAAGTCAATTTCCTAGGACTGTTGAGATACATTACAGGGACCTCTGCTAATGTCCGTGCCCTCTAGTCATTTCAAAGTCATATGGGAAGAATTCTGAAGCAAAAGTAGTAAAAATTGTTATTTTTCATGTGATTTGAAGTGCTTTGAGTATCAAAAGTGAGAAAAAGAGACAAACTCACTGTATTAGAAATGATAACTTTTCTTCAAATATGTGACATTTTTTAAAGCTCCATGAGAAGTGATATGTATAGAACGAGTTACAGGAGACTCAGAGGTAGAGTGTCAGGAAAAAAAAAATCTCACTTTAACTGAACCTTGTTCTAAGGATGCTTCATGCTCCCTCCCTAAACTCACAGTGGTCCCATATAAAATAACTCCTGAGTCCTCAAGGCAGCAAGTCCAATTTAAAGGAATAGAATTGCTAATGTTTGCTTTCTAGACTGCTACTTTACAAAATGTCTCAGGGCACTAATTATCTTAGAAAGATACACATCATTCTCATTTCTCCTCAGCAATCCACTCATCCATGTGCAACTACCCATTAGTGATTCCTCTTGCTTAATCAGTTGTTGCTTCTTAGCAAAGCAATTCCTCAGGAAATGTAATGATGAATTATTTCTTGGAACAGTGTAAGAATCCCAAGCATAGTAAACAAGTTGGTTCTTTTCAAATGGTTCTTGTCAAATGTAGCTAATTTTATTAAAAATTTTGAATATACTTTGAGTACTCAATAACAAGATTTGGAAAATGTTATGTTTGAACTATGAACTAAGCTAAAAATCAGTTGCTTCATCCCATGTCTATTCTTTCTGATTGAACCAGTAAGTTCAACGTAAAGACATGAATCAGCATTTGTGCCTTTGTATTTATAAAACCTTTCTTCTATGGTAAGTTTGCATTCTACTTTCCCATATGGAATTTTGCTATTTTTACAGAACTTAGTCTTGTGACTGAGAGGATGTACATGTGTGAATTAGTATGTAATTTTATAATACTCAATAACACATGATCTACTGTATGTGCTCCTCATTTGAAAAATTAATTTAAATCCAATATGCCAAGAGAAAAGAATTTATCTGAAAAGTGAAATAGAAAAGGCAGTGAATGGGTTTATATTAAACCTGTTCTATTACAATTTGTCAGGCCAATCTCTACGGGAAAAATAAAGGGTTTACAGTGCAAAGCTAAAAAAAAAAAAGTAGAAGAAAAGGAAGAAGCAAAAGTGTGAAAGGGGAAAAGTCAAGAGGAACTAAATGTGCATTTTATTTTATTTTTTTTTTTAGTGTGGCAAGTGGGTACAGCTTCAACTGACTGAATCACAGCCCAATCTTCTAGAAATTGGTAGCAGTCAAGATGATGCCAAAAAACTTCTGCATGATCATGAACTTCTTTTGGCTAAGCTCAAGGTAAGATACAAATCAGATACAATTAAAAGAAATAAAAAAATGATTTCTTATATTCCTTTGAGATCACTGACTCAGGCTCATTTTAATATAGTCCTAGATGGATATTTGGAAAATACTGTAGCTATTTATGAGCGAAACCAACATTGGAGATAAAAGGATTTTTATAAAAAGCACACAACTTTGCCTAATAGAAATATGGAGATAATATTTTCGCTGTTGAGAGATTAGTAAAATTTTCCCCTCTGTTTCAGTGAAAAAAATTCCATCATTTTTCCATTTCATTCATTCTACTGTTAAGTCACAACAACAGACTCAAACTTTCTATTGTTAATGATACCTGCTGGCAAGAATACTACAGAGGTTCTCTCCCCTGCAACCATCTCTCTTTCAACTATTGGAAATATCTGATTTTCTGTATTAATATTAAGAGTTCTTGAAACCATGCATTACCTTTAGTTAAATCAGAGTTACTCCATGTTGTGGTTCTTTAGTTAAGAATATAAAAATACCATTGGCTTTGAGATTGCCAGATACAGTATCTAATCGGACCCAGCTATATAATTTGTGGGAGACCCAGCACAACAAGAAAATGTGGCACTTTCTGTAGAAAAAGCAGGAAAAAGTTTTCTTGGCCTATTATGGTGTTTTTAAATCCACTGTCTTAATGCCTAGTTCCTTCACATGGGGTTGTGGGGGAGGGAAGTGCAGCTCTTATGGGCTCCAGGCTTTGACTGTGACTCAGGGCACAGGGTTGGACTAGACCCTAGACCTTCCAGAGCTGTGTCCTACCACCCCCTGGCACAGATGACAAAGTCCCTGAGTCAGGATGAGGGAGCAGACAGGGTGGTAGAGAGGCTATGTTTCAGGAGGGAGGCAGGATGCAGGAGATGAGGCTCCAGGCCCTGACATTTGTTTTGTTGTCCCTTTGGACGTCACTGCAAAGTAATACAGATTCAAAAATGAAAGTATTAAGAATTTTAAGACAGTGACATGTAGAGTGTCAAATTCCCCTCCTGAGAAGGGAACATTGTGATGCAGCCAACTCTGTAATAGCTCTTGTAGGTAAATGTACGTCTTCAGAGCAAAGGATGCTAGCAATGAGTAGACAGTCTGTGTTTTTAATACTTTAATATTACTGACCTCTGCACAACCAGGACCTCTATGCTGGGATCTACACTTGCTTTTTATATTTGGAACAGATTGATCTACATTTGACAGATACAAGTGATTTTCTGATTGGAGAATCAGACTGAAAAGTTGAATAAATTGTTAGTATTGAAGTAGGGAGGTATTTAATTTGAAATATCTCCTCGCTCTGAGTTCTGTACTTCCATGGTAGAAATACCTGACATCAGGAAGTCCTTTATGTATCTAACATGGATGTTATGGCATGAGAGAGCCTTGAGCTAGGAATCAAAATTCTAATGTTTCAGCACTAATTTTATCACTAATAGCTGACTACTTGAATTCTTGGTGCCACACCAAAAGTTCAATTCCATGAATTGTGGAAACCCTACTACCTTGTAATTTCCCACCATTCCCATAGGTTTCCTCATGATCTCTGGAGTCCTCAATTCTTTGTACACACCTACCAACTGTTTCTGCTAAAGTTAATATGAACTTGAAACTGCACCCCATCCCAGTGCCCACTAGTAATTTGTGCTTTGTTAACATTTTGGGGTGGTGGGAATCTCAGTGGTCTAGGTATCTCAGGCTATCTCTCTTCTCCTCCTGACCATACTCATTCCTGTCTAGGCCTACAACTCCACAGAGAGTGCTTTCTCGGGTCCAGTGGGGCTTGGGAGGATTCAACTCTCCTCAGTCACTATGTTCAAATTTACATATCTAAGTCTATCTAGAGCTCAATTGGAAAAGGATTTTCGATTTAATAGAATATTTCCTCAGAAGGTGCTCGTGGTATTAGATTCCAAAGTCTTCTTATTCTTTTGTGTCAATCTTCAGGATATGACCTAGCCATTGGAACACCAGGCGTTTCACCTGTAAGGTGAGGGAAGAGTTTCACATTGATTGTTGCTCTTGCCACAGTGTGCCTAGGATGGTAGGACATGCTTTCTCCCTGCCTTTGTGTCTACGAATACTAGGTCTCAAGTAAAATGGCAATTTGCCTTCACTCAGCCTTTAACTGTGACCTCTTAATGTCTTTCTCCTGTTCATTCCTCTACATACCACTCACAACCCAGCCACCTACTCCTAAGAAGTTTTAAGCAGTTGCATAATTTTCCAGTGTTACTGGTTTTAAAAAGTACAAAAGAGCCTAAAGTATTTTTCAGATTTGGTAATTAAAGACTTATAGTAACATGCATCTGAAGAGGTGTGAATCTTCTATATCATATACTGTGTTGTAAATCAATGTCACCTCAATAAAGGAAAAAAAGAAAGATCAGTTGCTAAGATTTGTAAATAAAATGAGAGAATCAGAGTATCAAGTTGATGGTTTAATCACAGAAGTATAAAGTGACATTAAAACAAAACAAAATAATAAAGCATGAATTCCCTCTAGCAAATGGATAGATCGTTGATTCAATCATTATGCTAGTTACTATGATGTCAGAATAAGAACAACCTTAACTGTAGGAGAACATTGTTGGTAACAAGTTAGTTATAATATCATTTTTTTCAAATGATGGGGACTTTAGTAGCTCAATAAATCAATAATGTTTAATATTTAATGTTCATTTCAGTCCTTTTCCTAGGCACAGACCCTTGCAATTTGTTTTAATTATGAAGGTGATATTTTATAAGGTCTGTGGGCGGGAGTAGAATTCAGTGTTGAGTTCATTGATTTAAGTAAAGCAGTTATTTTCTCTGGCCTCGAGTTTTTTACTTTAAAAATTGTAGTTGCCCTCCTACACCTGAAAAGGAAATTTTGGAGGAAAATGCAGTGATATGTGTGGAAGCACATGCTGATTTTACAAGAAAACCTTGGTTATTTTATTTGATAGAACATTTATTTTCTCCCTTCCATTAAAATATCTCAAACTCTAGTAATTTACATTAATGTAGAAAAATTCTGGGAACAGAATTTTTATGAGTGTTTCTAATGTCTCCCCTCCCCCCCACAATCTTATTTTCCTTTCAACAATGTACTTAGCAATTCCAGTGGGATACCCAGAGAAAAAAAATACTTCCTCATTTTTGGTGATAAAACACAATCATGTGGAAAAGCAATTTAGATTCCTTAACTATACTCAGATTACTTTAAATGAGAAAGAAAAAAAATTTGGGAAAGAGAAAGAGATTGGAGTATGGTAAATGTCAGTCTGTGGCCTTTAGTTGTTAAAAACCTCAGGTGGTGCACAAAGGCAAAGTAGAGCTGGAAATAATTTAGAGACTTTGATGATGACATTCTTGCCATTATCATCCATCTTGTAACCAACTACATTATATTATCCAAAGGAATTATGACTCTAACAAATAACGTGAAACTAGAGGGAATGACTAAAGGTGCTAATATTTTTCACATGTTTACTGGAAAATGTTATATCTTATTTGGAAAAAATGTCTATCTCTTCTGCCCATTTTTAAGTTGGGGTATTTATTTTTCTGTTGTTGAGTTGAAAGAGTTCTTTATGTATTCTGGATATTAATCCCTTACCAGATACAGTATTTTCAAACATATTTCCCATTCTATAGGTTTTCTTTTTACTCTTGATAATATATTTTAATAAATTGAATAATAAACATTTATATATTAGAGAGACATCTATTGCATATGTGTTTGGAATGTGAACAATCCCATTAGGGCAGTACTGGAGAAGACTAACCTATGCTACATTATCTGTATCTTAGCAATGTTTTGCCTTAAACATACTTCATATAGAACCTCTATAAACTCACAATTTAGGGAACTATACTCAGAAATGTAGAGATGATCTCACCTGTCTCTCCTACTCCCTTTTTTTCCCCTACAGAAGCGAAGAAAGATTGTGGTACCCATCTCATGAGACTAGGGGAAAAAAATGGCTACTGTAGGAAAGTTAACCTCTGAGATGCTCCCTACTACTAGCTCTTTATTCTCTCTGCTTCTGTAGACCTGGCCAGGCATAGAAGTGGGTCACAGTCATACCCAACCAGAGAGGTCTGTGCCAACTCTTTCCGTAGACAAGCAATAAGAACTAAATTTTAGGGAGGAAAATATAGAAAGCCAAATCAATCCCATCTTTTAGTCCAGTTTTACTAGTAATAAGAGAAGGTACTGATCCATGATCTTGATGTTTCTCAAATGTTACAGAATCTAGAAAACAGAAAGGTGAAATTAGTTAGCACCTTCCAAATTTCAACACTTCATTTACGTGCTTTAGGGGCTCTGCGTCTTAGTGTTCTATACATATAGTACCTGTTTTATTTTTTCACTGACCATTTTGAAGGAAGTCACTCAAGTAGGGTAGGAACAATATAAGAGTCCCAGGAGAATGGAAAATAGTAGACAGTTTAATTTTTTTTAGACTTTTAAAAGTAGAAAACTTTTGCACTGAAAACAAAAGTAGTATTCTTAAAATTGTGAAACAGAAAAACTTTTTACTGATTTTCCATCCCTCACTTGGCACATTCCTAGTCTCTAGGGTATTTCTTTTCTTAGAGATTCTGTTTCATTAATTAGTATAAACTAGTGAAATAAGATTTCACTCCCAATGACTCCTGGCTAACAGTTAATATAGCTTGCCAGTCCTGTGAGTAAACCATCTTGGAAGTGATTCTTTGATCTCTGTTGAGTGTCCCAGTTGATCTGAGTGAAAGCAGAGAGAAATAGTTCCCCCTCCCCCACAGGAATCTATCCTAATTGACAATTATAAGCAAAATAATTGTTTTAGACCACTAGAATTTGAGGTGTTTTGTCATATGGCAATAGTTAGCTGAGACAGAGGGCTATAGCAACAGAGGCAACCTCTAGGGATTTTGAAGCAGATTTGCAAATGAAAATCTGTAGCAAAAGGAAACAAGAATTTTCATCAGGAGAGAGTTGAGAAGTGAAACTAAGATCTTCTAAACTGAAAGGCAGTCATATTATTAATGACAGTAAAAAGATAATTTTAGAGTTTGTCAATGATTAATTTTGAAAAAATAAAAACAAACCCAGAAATATATCTATTGTAATGTTAGTCTGTTTGACTTGCATTCAGGTATACTTTCTTGATAATGAGGAAAAGGTTTATAAATATAATTTAGCACATATAATTTAGCACATATTTGCATATGTGCAAAATATTATGGGTATATTGTGAAAAGAATAACTACCAGGGAAACTAGGGAAGCTTGACAGAGCAAGTGATATTTGAGCTATCCAGGAGATGAATATGAGCCTTCCAGACCAATTTAAAAAAACAAACAATGGATTGGGAGAAAAGTATTTTCAATTTATATGACAGTCAAAGGGTTATAAGCCTTCATATTGATAATATAAATAGACCAATAAAATCAATAAAAAGTAGGTAATTCCCAGAAGAGAAGCAAATTGCCAATAAAAATGAAAAAAGATGCTTAGCATCAATAATGGCCTGAGAAATGAAGCTAAATAATAAAGAAAAATCATTATGTCTAATGTACCATTAAAAATTCAAAATATTGATAACATCCAGTGATGATAAGAATGTAAAGAAAGGGGTCATTTGAATTTTTGAGTGATGTTTCAAGATCACTTGAGACTGCCCTGATTGTTGTTGACCTCTGTGGTGGTTATTTATTGCTGTGTGACAAAATGCCTCAAACTCTAGTGACCTAAACTAACTGTTGAAGAGTCCAAAGTGACACAATCAGTTTGGAAATTGGCAAGCATTTGAATGTAAAGTGTTTACATTTTGTGACTTGAAAACCCCTCTTCTATGAATATAACCTTGGGATTAAAGCACTTGGAAGGATGGAGATGTGGACAGACTTTTGCTACAAGGATAGAGATATGAAGAGGCTTTTGCTATGATATGGAGCATCTTCTCACATGATTTCAATAGAATAGTCAGAAACAAAGCAATTTCTAACAACAGGGGAATACATTTAATAGCAGATTTCACATTGTGGGAGAATATGCTTGTCATTACATAGATTATTTTATAGGTTTCTAATCCAGTATTGGTTGAGATTTATATTATTTATCACCAAATACAACCCTATGTGAAGTCTGGGTCAAATATCAGGATCACAGATAGCATTTTTTAAAATCATAAGCCTGCAACCTACAAGCTATTACAGTTAGAAAGTAGTCCTACTTGAAAATATAAATCCTTAAGCAAAAATTTTCACAGAAATTAGAACCTGTTCTTTATAAGTTATGACCAAAAAAAGTCCTATTCTGAGACTTAGCTTGGCAGGACAGAGCTCTGACAGTTCAGGAAATGTAAATAAGATAAGATAGGAGCACAGGATCACTTACCTCCACTCCCAGTCTTCAACACTGTTGAGTTACAGTAAATGTTAGAATTAAAATATATCTTTTGCATTCTATCCAGAAGACAACTGATCCTTCTGCTCTGGAAAGTACATACTCTGAATTATTTTTCTCTGAGAATAAGGGATTTTAATTTGTTTTGTATGCTTGTTTTAAGTTCACTATGATTTCGACCTGATTAGCCTTGAGACAGAATACATCTTTTCTAAATTACAGGCTTTGTCTTAGATATGCTATAATGTATTGGTATAAAAAAGTCAAGAGATTTTCAAATGACCTGCCTTTGCTTATTCTCATGACAAATTCTCTAGTTCTTGGTGCTCAAGGTTTTAAGGCAAATTTATAAACTTTATCTAAGTTTAACCCTGTCCTCCAAATTATCTGTATTCTCTCTCTCCCACAGGTATTTGAGGTTAAGGGACTCAAGTGACATTAGAATTTTTGTCTTTTTAAAAATTGCATTAAGATTGAATACTACTCATAATTTCTGGCAAGATGGAATAAACACCCTCTACCTTATCTCCATTAAATGTGATTATAAATCATAGAAGAATGTGTATAAACTGAGATGCTGAAGAGTCAGGGAAATACTAGATATGGGAAAGAGATCAAAACTTGGAATTCTACCAAGACAGTCATTTTTGTTTTTGTTTTTTTCCCTCTTCAATATCAGTTGGAGTCACAGGCAGGTTGACATCTAAAACACATACCAGATAAGGAGAGAAAATCTTTTAGGTCTGACTAGAGAAAAACTGACTTAGATCAGAAAAGGGGGAAATACCCTGACATTGTTTTTCTATTCTTTCTGCCCCAGCCAAGGCATTCTTCTAAAGGCAGTGATAGTGGAGGTGGAGCTAGCTAGGCAGCACTTAAGCCTCTAAGGAGGAGGAAACTTTTCTCTTGCAGAGGAATTTTGGTCCTAGAGTTACAGTGAATTTGCTTGCTTTCCCCCCTTCTCCCTATTCTCAACACTTCTTGATCCTGTGGATACCATGATGTAAAGTGCAAGACACTGAGGGAAACCTAGGTCCAGGTGTCAGGCCAGATCTATAAGAGTGAGGGCAAGAAAAAGGCTTACCTTTCAGTTTTGTGAGGGTGCTACCTGCTTTTTTTTTTAAAGAATCAGTAGATGTAACCACATGTTCTCAAATTCAGTTTCATGAGATATGTTTTTCACTGTAAGTTTCAACTCAAACATTTCCCAAGTTTTTACATAATTGGAAGGAGAGAAACCCAAACCACCAAGGTTATTGCTGACGGCTTTCTGAGATCCTGAGTTTCTTAGGTTCAATGATCCCAGAGGCTATTAAATTTTTATTAATATGTTGGAAAGAGAACACTGTGCTAGTGTGATACATTTCTAGAATAGTAATACATAAAAACATATAATGCAAACCACAAATGTAATGCAAGTCCTTATGTAATTAAAATATTTTAATAGCCACATTTCAATTTTAGAGTATTAAATAATAATTAAAGGATAAGTGCCCCAGTACTCAAAGTTTAACCTTAACATGCTAGAAAAATAAGAACAAATTGAAACCAAGGCAGTTAGAATAAGGGGAAAGTAAAGATAAAGGTAGAAATCAATGAAGCTGTGAACAGAAAAACAATAGATATGAATAGTCCTTGCAAAAGAGCAATAAAATTGATGTCTCTTGGCAGATTTAGAAAATTTAAAAAAAAAGATAAAAGACAAAAGCTACTCTTATTAAGCATGAAAGAAAGAATGTCACAATAAAACACACAGACATGAAAAGTATAAATGGGAATGCTATGAATAACTCTATATCCACAAATTCAACAATTTAGATGAAATAAACCACTTCTTTGAAAACTGTTATACCTTACCAAAACTTACCCAATACAAAAGGTAAAAAGAAGCAAGTTAATTTAATAATGCACTAATTCTCCCAATCTATCTAACTTGTCATTATAAAAGATGTTAATGAGATATGTGAAATCTTTTGAATTAATTTTCACTATCGTACATGTTAGTAATACAGCATATGACAATTTGAGGTGATCACATTTCAAATGACTGGTGGTCATCAAGATGAACAGTATAGATATAAAAAATAAAAATGTTAAATCTTTTGACAGTGGAAATGATGCATTTATTTTATAAGTCAGGCTATGTTTGCTTATAATTAAGTCAATTCATATAGGATCTGAAAAGGAAAATTTAAGATGATGTTCCTTTCAGGGACAAGAAAGTTTAGCCAAATTCTTTTTAATAGCAGTTTTTTGAAGGTGACTAATAAAAAAGTTTTTAGACACTCATAGTAATAGAAATATTTTCAGTGAAATATTTTAAAACATATATGTGTGTGTAACTGTATTTGACCATGAGTTTGGTAACTGTTATAACTGTACTTGAAAATGTAATATTTTTAAACAAATGATTTACATGAACATTTTGAAATAATGAAAAAGAAAATCATATTAATCCAATTTTGAAAGGCTGACAATAGAAGGCAATAATTTAAAAGTAAATTGTCTGGCTGTAATGTTTTGGAAACATTACTGTATATTTCATTAATACTTTTATGTAATTAACTTGTTCACTGTTCAGCCATTCTGCAAGTACTGTCAGTGGACTTATGATTATAATGCTTAGCAGTGATAATAACATGGAAGCCAAATGCAGTTTGGATTTTAAAAATAGCTAAAAGAATTCTATTGCTCTGTCTTGGTTAATTTTGCTTAATGTTGATTACCAGATCATTAAAGCTTGTATATTTTGGTAACTGAGTGATGAATATATAATACAAAGCTCAGCTATGCTTTCTGTTAACATAACATACTTGTAAAATTTGGATAATAAGAATTTTTATTGCTTAATGCATTTAAATATATTTCATATATGTCTAATGTTCCTTTACTTGTGGATGATGACCTAAATTCTGAATAATAAATAGGGAAGGCAAATAATAACTTGAGAGTTCACCCATTTATGGTCAGTTAATGCTTTGGTGCTTGGAGGAGAATCATAATCTATATATTGTTACTTGCAAAAATGAGTAAAGACTCAAATCTTTGGTAAAGCTATTTTCTAGAACTAAGCCACCCACCTAGAAAAAAGCACTTAATAATTAATCAAGATTAAGAAGCAAAGAGTTATATATTTTGATCTTTTTTTCTCCAGGAACAAATAATTATTCTGTATTACCTGGGACTTAAAAACTGGCCAGCAGAAAAGTAAATATGGGAATACCAAACAACATTTTCAACCCTGAAAGTTCCATCCTGACTAGTTTATTTTATTTTTTTTCAATTTATTTATATATAAATTTCACATCTTGTAATCCCAGGGATTCACCCACCCCCACTGTTCCCACTGTTACCCACTTTCCCCCCTGCCCCAAGTTGTGTGCTTCAGTTTCGTGGTTAGGCTGTTTTAACTTTTCCTCATGGTTTTTTATTTTTTCCCCTATATTCCATATATTAATGAAACCATTTGGTTTCTGTCTTTTTAGTTTTTTTGACTTATTTTTGCTAATATGATTTTTTTCTAAGTACATCCATGGTATTATAAAATCATCAAATTTGTCATTTTTAATTGATGAGCAATATTCCATTGTGTATATATACTATATCTTTTTCATCCAGTCATCTGTTTTGGGGCATTTAGGTTGCTTCCAAGTCCTTGCAATTATAAATAGTGCTGCAGTAAACATTCGAGCACAGGTACCCACATTGTACCCACACTGAGGTCTCTTTTAGGTAGATTACCAAGAGAGCAATTGCTGGGTCAAATGGTAGTTCCATTTTCATCAATTTGAGGGTCCTCCACACAGCTTTCCATAGTGGTTGGACCAGTTTATATTCCCACCAGCATTGTAAGAGTGTTCCTTTCCCTCCATATTCTCGCCAACACTTGTTGCCTGTTCTTTGGATGTGGGCCATTCTTACTGGTGTAAGGTGGTATCTCATTGTGGTTTTGATTTGCTTCTCCCCTATTGCTAGTGACATTGAGCAATTTTTCATGTGCCTGTTGGCCATTTGTATTTCCTCTTTGGAGAAGTGTCTTTTTAATTCTCCCCACTTTTTGATTGGGCTTCTTGTTTTGCCTTTGTTTAGTTGTGTAAGTCTTTGTGGATCTTTGTTATTAAACCCTTATCACTCTTGTGGAGGGCAAAATTTTTTCCTATTTGGTTGGGCTTCTTTTTGTATATTCTGTTGTCTCTTTTGCTGTACAGAAGCTTTTTAGTTAGATGTAGTCCCATCTGTTTATGTTTTCCTTCATTTTTTTTGCCATCTATCAACGTGTCCACTTCTGAACTCATGAGGGTTTCACCCAAGTTTTCCTCTATGTATATTATGATTTCAGGTCTGACATCTAATCTTTTATCCATTTTGAATTGATTTTTGTACATGGTGTGAGGGAGTTGTCTTGGTCCATTTTTTGCAGGTCTTAGTCCAATTTTCCCAGCACCATTTATTGAAGAGGCTATCTTTGTTCCAATGTAAGTTTTTCACTCCTTTGTCAAAGATTAGTTGAGTATATATGTTTGGTTTTATTTCCAGGCACTCAATTCTGTTCCATTGATCTGATTGTCTGTTTTTGTACCAACACCAAGTTGTTTTAATTATTATGACTTTGTAGTATAGTTTGAAATTTGGAATTGTAATGTCTCTGTTCTCTTTTTTTCTGGTCAGCCTTTTTGATATTTGAGGTATTTTGTTAGTCCACATGAATTTCAGTTATTTTTATTCTATCTCTTTAAAAAATGTCATTGGGACCATCCTGACCAGCTTATTAGTCACCATGAGATATTTCCTTAAATAGGTCAGGTTTATATGTCTACAACAGCAAAAACTAGCTAAACTTGCAAATGGGATTTTACACTAATCATCAGAATTTTCATAATTAACTAAGACCCCAATGTATAGTTTTAGGACATCCTCAGTACACAACTCAGAATTGGGTGCACAGCAAATTTTGGGCATGAGGCATTATAAAATAGAGAGATTATCCTACCCCTTGAAAAGCTTGTATGCATAGTGATAGTTACTCTCTATTGACC
This sequence comes from Uropsilus gracilis, assembly GCA_004024945.1. Lineage (NCBI taxonomy): Eukaryota > Metazoa > Chordata > Mammalia > Eulipotyphla > Talpidae > Uropsilus > Uropsilus gracilis. Next base: position 76,109 of record PVHY01001812.1, read on the forward strand.
ATCTACTAACTGCCAGTGATCATACTCTACACTTCAGGTATTTAATCCTCACATGACCTGTACAAGAAAGGAAATAAACTCACTTAACAGATGACTAAATAAGTTAAATAGCAGCTTTTGACTAAGTCCCATAACAGCTTATGCTATAATATGTCACTACCACTTCAATTTATTTAAACAAGAAAAGTTACATTAAAATATAGCTTTTGTCAGGTATTATATGGAAAATGATATTCAGAATTCTGATAGATGGCTCATACAAGAGTCATCAACCACAGAAGAGAGAGTATTTATTTGCCTCTTAAAGGAAGTGATGGGTAAGGATTGGGAGGCAAAGAATATTTCAGGTAAACCCAGAGAGTGGGATTAACAAAACTGTTCAGACAGGTATAAATAGATGGACACTTGAAGATCTTTGCCATGAACTATCAAGAGATGAAGTTAGACTGGTGTGGAGGATATGCCCATGAAGGGTATGAAGTGGGAGCAGTATATATTGAGCTATACTGTTGAATTTGATTGATTGCTATTTAAAGCAGAATGATTTTATTGAAATAGAGTTTGAGAAATGTTATCTTTTTAACAGTAGGCAGGATGGACTTGGATGGAAAAACACTGAAGCTAAAAGGTGCATATGGAGGCTGTTAGTAGATATTGGAACTTAGAAAAGAGTTCTACTTGTGAGACTGAAGCAATTCAAATTTAAACGTTTTTATTATAAACAATAGGCTTACTATGTTTTGTATAATGGGGAAATACTGTTGGTGAATTGATAAATAAAATATAAAGATGATATTAAACAAGCAGAACATTTATAGACTCTGTCTATGTCACTTACATAGACAGTGAAGGAAAAATGTCTATGATAGTTCCAAAATTAAGGATTGTAGGGTAAGAAAAATAGGTGTCTCACAGATATTCCTACGTAATTATAAAAGGAATGTTTTTTTTTGTTTGTTTGTTTTTGTTTTTTTGAGACTAAGTCTCGCTATTTTTGCCCGTGGAACTGCAGGCTCATGTTGCGCAGGGTACCACGAACTCAAGTAATCCCCAGCTCCAGCTTTCCAGGTAGCTGGGATTACAGGTGCGCGCCACCACACCCAGCTATATTTTTGGAACTAAGTCGTGCTACGTTGCCCCCGAGTGGGACTCGAACCTCGATCCCTGGTGGCTTCCTAGGCTGCCATTTACAGGCATGTGCTACCATGTCCGGCCTATAAAAGGAATGGTTCTTATCTGAATTGAAATGTTCTTTATAACTTATAGGTCTGAAGTTACTAATTTCATTTGTTGGAGTAGTTTCAGAGGAGCAGTGACACTGGACATTAAGTTGCAGTTGTTTAATGAACAAATATAAAAAGAAGAATCACAGATAACAACAGCAGGCCATTCTTCTGCAGATCTGATTAAAGCATAAGGATGATGCTGACTGAAAGCTTTTTTTAGCATGGGAGAGGCCAGGGTTTGGAGAATGAGCAGCCTTCAGTAGTGAAGTATGACAATAATGAATAGTTGATTGTGCATCCTTTTTTTACTTTTTATAGTTTGCACTTAAATATCTAAATATATATATATATATATATTACATCATTGTCTACCCCAGTGCTTTCCCATCACCTTCCCACGCATGCACCATCTTAGTCTTTTGTGTCCTCCTACACTCTTTTCTCTCCCTCTTCCCTGTCTCTTGTTCTATACTTTAGTTCTGTTGGTAATTTCAATTTTTCTTAAAGATTTGTTTGCTTGTTTTCCCAATATCCCTCAAATAAGTGAGACCATCCCATATTTCTCTTTTTCTTTCTGGCTCATTTCTGCTAAGATGATTCCTTATAGCTCCATCCAATTGCTGCAAATGGCATGTTTGTCTTCTTTGATTGATGCATAATATTCCATTGTGTAAATAAACCACATCTTTTCAGCCATTTGTCCGTTTGGGGGCATTTGGGTTGTTTCCATATCTTGACAATTGTAAATAGTGCTGCAATAAACATGTGAGTACAGGTGTCCTTATGAATGAGTGTTTTTGTGTCCTTTGGGTAGATTCCCAGTAGTGGGATTGCTGGGTTGAATAGTAGTTCCACTTTCAGTTGTTTGAGGGTCTGCCACTCTCCAAAGAGGAAATATAGATGGCCAATAGGCATATGAAAGAATGTTCCACATCACTAATAATCAAGGAAATGCAAATCAAAACCACACTGCAAATCAATACCATCTTACACCAGTAAAAATGACCCATATATACATAAAACAGGTAACAAAAAATGTTGGTGTGGATGTGGAGAAAAAAGTAACACTTATACTGATGGTGGGAGTGCAAACTGGTCCAGCCATTATGGAAGGCTGTGTGGAGAATACTCAAGACAACTGGAAGTGGAACTACCATTTGACCCAGTGTAGTTCAATTTTTGTGAGATACAGTTGTGGAGTGTGGAAGGAAAGGGAGCAGGAAGAGGAATATGACAAGGACTGGCAGATCTTACTCAGCTGACAAGAACAAGAGTAATATGAGGTCAATCTTAAATGATCACAGCGTAATTAATCTGAAGGTATCTTAGGCAAAAAGATCTGGAAGGGTGACTGTGTCAGGGTTCTTAGTGTGATGAGTATTTCCAAGCCAGGAATTCAGCAAGAGGAATTCAGCAAGAGGAAATGAGAGGAAAAAAATAATCTCCCTAGAGAGCAGTGGGAGGAAAGAAGACTAGAGGAGGTGCTTTTCAGACGGGCTGGTATTAGAATAACCTGGGAGCTTCAAATGAAAATGGAGATTCAAATATCCAGATCCTCAACCCCAAGAGTCAAGGAAAGCTTGGGACACCTATATGTTTTGAAAAGTTTTTGCAGAAATTCTGATGCACAGTGAAAAATAAGCAGCTCTGATCCAGACCTGAAGACCAAGTACCATTAAACAGCCACAACAAAGGACTTGAACAGAGGTGCCAAAATGGAATTGGAAAAGGGGTCTTGGATGTTTAGAGACAAAAGTATTCAGGGTTTTATCACAGTTGGTCAAAGGAAATTTTAAAACAGCAGTGTCGAATAGGGCTGAAAGGAGCAGCATGTTTGAGGAATCTGCTTTGGACTTGACAGTAAGGAAATATTACTGCTTCTAAAATTTTTCTGAATATCCCCATTTATACTATTGACCTTACTCTCTTCTGCATGCTTTTCTAATTTATCTAAGTCTATAATGTCTGTTTCATGGGAAAACTGTTCTCTAGCACATTTTTTGTCTTCTTCTTTACTGTGAACAAATTTTGATTCCTTGGGCCTGACACTGTGCTTCGATTGCATATTCAATCAATGTTTGTAGAATGAGTGAATAAATGAAGGATGAGATACATGTACCTATTGCATAATTGCGGAGCCATTCATCCCTGTGTAGTAAAAAAAATTCAGAAAGAGAATCTGGGTTAAGAAATGAAATAGCAATGATTTAACTGGTATTCACATATATTGCTTTTCTTGCTCACAACAGTTCTGAAGGTTTTAAGAAGACTCAATTATTAATGTACAGAACATTTGAGCTCCTTAGAGAATATAGTGAAGCTGATAAATTATTGATAGTATTAGTTTTTCTGATTTGTGTCATTATTCTTCTTTTAACTGAGCTTGAGGATGAGTTTCCAAGTGAATAATTTATATCCTCATTTTGGAATGCTAAGTCTCTCTCTCCTCTAGGAAGCTTTCCCTGAGATCTTAAGCCTCACTTGTATGCCCATTTTTCTCCATTTGTTTCCACTGGGCTTCTCTATCAGCACCTCATTATGTAAGTAGTCTCACACTCTAAATTGGTATTTGGTCAAGTACAACTTATATAGTGTGTTTAAAGGGTGGCTGATGAGTATTTACACTAGAATCATCATGGACACCTATAAAAGGGACCCTGTCTTGACCCCTGCAAATCAGTACTCTGTGTGAACAGGCAAGGGTAATCTGCACTTTGCACCTGCAATGTCAATGGGCTCCCCCTCTTCAGTTAATGTTCTTTTAACATGTTGCTTTGCTTCTTACAAGAGTTTTGGAGCTTCAATTATAAGCACAAACATAACATGTTATATAGCATAAAACATAACATAAACATAATATATATAATTGACTTCTATTGAGTGCTTGTGATGTAGTAACTGCTTTTTTTAAAAGATTCAGATTTAAGATTTATTTAATTTCAAATATAAGTATTAGATATATTTGACATTTAAAATACTTGCTTATACTTGAGTATTTTGAATGTGCTAATTTACTTAATCCTTAAAATAACTATATGAATTAATTATCTGAGCAGCAATGCACCTTAACAGTTGCACATGGAAGCTCTGCCTACCTGAGTGTGAATCCCAGTATTGCTGATTATGTGTGTAACTCTGGACTCTTCTCTCTGATTCCATTTCCTCATCAGTTGTGTATAAGGACTCAATGAGTTTAAACACTTAAAGTTATAAGAATAAGCTTCACAAATAGTGCCTTTTGAATGGTTGTTAGCTACTATAATTTTTAGTCCCCATTTTGAAAATGAAGACACTAATGCACACACAAATCATTTGCCATGCATCTAGGAAACAATGGAGTTGCCTCTACAAATGCAGTGGTGTATGCCTCTATGTCATACTTTGCTTTGCACCCTGGTCATCTCTGGCCATAAAATCTGCTCAGTAAAGAAGATTATTAGATTGGAATGAATCACTTCTCAGCTAACTCAAAAGGAACACTTCAGGAATTTTTTCTTCACTATTATGGTTGTGGATCTTATAAGATCAACAGGAATCGGGTTGCAGTAACAATGGGATGGTTGTCTCTGCCAGACTAGATTCCCTGTGCACTATGTTCCCACCCCATGTGAAGTGAAAAGGTACTTGGCCTTGAGAAATATATATCTGACAGTATGGGGAAAAATAACCCTAGTAAACTCATGAAGCAATTAAATAACAATGGAATCACAACTTGAAGGCATAGATGATTAATTAAGTCACCAGATGAAAAATGTTGGTAGCAAAAGTACTATAGGAAAGTTTAGGAAAAAAGAGACATTTATTTAGTTGGAATGGTTTCAGTAAGGTGGAATTTTAGGTCAATCTTGAGATATGCAGCTGTGGGAGTAAGTGGTGCGCGAGAAGAAAAGTTTATGGGACAGGGAAGAAAATGAACTCTTAAAAGTCAGAAAGAACTTTGTCTTTCCTCTACTTTGGCTTGCTCCTGTGAACAAATGTTGGCTTAATGCTCCTATTTATTTATCCTTCTGTTTGATACAAAAACTTCCCAAGGTTGTAGCTGGCTTTCATCAGTCTTAGGACTGTGTCATTCTCTTTGTTGTTGTTTGTGTTTTTTATTCAAGCATGGTAGAATACAAGTTTTCCAGTAAAATACACAATGGCATTCTTGATAAGCCTCCAGGGTACTGTTTGTTCAGTTACATAAAAGACCATTGAACTCAGAGGGAAAGGCAGTAAAATATAAACAAATCCAAGGGTAGAGATAACTCCCTTAGACAACAGAAACCACTATTAATCACCGAATTCATGCACCTGTAGATTATTTCAAGTTACATTATTTACTTCATTTCACAGAGCAGACATGGAAGTCATTTATATGCAAATACCTGAGAAAGAAAAATTTAAAAAAAAAACACATTTATGAAAAATAATGTTTTGCAGTTTAGGGGGAATTTAAGATACTTTTTAAAATATGCCTATATATATGTATATGTATATGTACAATCAATTTTTAAAAATAAAATTTAAAAAGGTGAAAAAATGCCAAAAAATAAAATATGCTTTTATTGGACCTGCACAAAAAAATCTGTTTTGAACAATGAATCATTTTGCAACAAATTGATAAAAAGAAAATATTTGATTTTATTTACATTTAAATTATGAAGGAACAGAGTTGTAACTTGGAAACATAAAGGTTGTAACTTTGAAGGTAAAGGTTGTTCTGGCATTTCCATTATGAACAAATTTTTAAGATTCTTTAGTAAATGACTCTGGTTTACAAATTATAACAAAATCTTATTTCTGATTTTTTTTTAATCCAAGTTGGATGAGTCAATATAGTATCAGAATTTTCCAAGTTATGTTTTCCTAATTTTGTCTCTTTCTGTCATTGCTTATTGCACTGATATTTCCTATAGACAACAAAGCCAACTGCTATTTCACTAACTTGATTTTGGCACAAGAAACCTTGAAAGTTAAAATTGACACAAAAATTCTTAATTGAATGAAGGCTGTGATCTAGTTTTCAGTTAGAGGTTATTTCTTCTTAGGACAGCTGTGGCCCTCAGGGTTTTCAGTAACCTGTTAACTGCAGTTTCTATTTCAAATTGGAAGTCAACCAGAAATCTAGTTCTGTCATTTGTGTGCCAGTTTGGATTAGGGGGGAGACTGTACAAATAGGACAGGGTAACTTCATCAAACAGGCATGTGCAGTGAGGTTTCATAGCCAGAATTAAGTGGTAGCATATTTGTTTTTCTTGCATCAAAAAAATATTTTAAACCCCAAAGCTTTTTAGTTTCCATACAGCATGTCTAAAATAAAATTAAATTAAGGGGGAGGATATGACCTATGTTGATAGTTAGAGATCAACATCAAATGCCTGTAAAAGGAAGTATGTAATTTGCATAGCATTTATTAGCCTACCATTGTCTTAAATTTTGATTGCCATTAATAATGGTGATGATACTAATGGTTATGAACTTTCATAGAAGATTGACTAGTGACCAGGCATTCTACTATGTACTTTACATACATCATCTCATTCTGTCAATTATAACAATGTTCTGAAGGAAACACACTTTTTATGTTCACTTCTTCCATATGAAAACTAAGACTGGAAGAGTATATGTTAAGTGGCAGAATCCCCTGATGATCTAGTTGTGGTGACATTCAGGGAATGCTCTAACCCTCACAAATCCAGGCATTCTTCCCATCCAGGCAATTTCTGCTGCCAAAAATTCTACCTTTAGAGAATCATTCTTTCAGATTATAAGTAAGTTGTTTTTCTTTCAAATATGTATATTGGAGCAAACACCTTGCTATCCTGCTACCTGTTGCCATTGGAACTCACTCCCTGCATCCTACCTCCCTTGACCCTAAAAGCTTTCTGGACCTTGACTGATCTAACTAAATATAACTTGGATACTTTTCAAAAGCAAATAAGGGTGTAAAAATATGAAGAATTTATAGAAATAAATGCCATAAGTTAAAAATAGATACTGTCTGCTAATATAATTTTAATATTAGCATGAGAAAAAATGATCATGAATGTGAGGTTTTTTCCCTATGTCCTTGAAATCATACCACATATCTGCTTATTCAGTCTTTCAGCAATTGTGGTTCACTCTAGCTGTCATCAGAAATGTTGTAGCCTCTAAAAACAAACAAGCATGTAGCTGAGTGATGACGCTGAAATATTTACATGAACTGCCAAGAAAGTGACTAGATTAAAATAGTTAAATAGCATGCAGATATATTTCAGAGACTATGTTCATATATATTGCTTCTTTTTTGCTTACATAATAAGGACCAGTATCGTATAAACTTCTTGTAAGTGAGGAAACTGAATCTTAGAGGCTGGATGACTTGTTCATTTGATCACAGGCTAAATGAGGCACCAACTCTAATTCAAATCATGTTTCCCAAGGGATCTTGGCACAAGTTGAGCACTCAGGTATGGTGCTGTTGAGAAGTATATACCTCATTCCACAAATTATGCTATTGCATCATAGTCAACAATAATGAGGCCTTGGTCTGCAGTTGAACGTCCTTACATCACCTGTTGATGGTGGGCTGGGCTAACCCAGAGGATTATTCTAAGTGGCATCTGGTGGGATATGTTACTTGGAAAAAGGACAAATAAGGTAAATTTATACTTTTATGTTTTAAGTCAAAAGGTCCTTATATGACTAAATAGATGAACAAAGTGCATCCTATTGAAACACACACATATTTTCCATGGTACTTTTTGTATTCTCAACAACAGCACAAATTAGAAAACTTTTTCCTAATAAATACAAAGTTATTTGGTCATGTCTCATCTATTTAAACAATCATCCTATCACTGTGAAATAGACTAAGAGCTATACTGATGTGTTTGAAACATATTATTTGAACCCTTGAAAGTCAAAATTATTACTTAAAAACCAGCAGAATTTTTTAAGTTATTTCTGTGCTTTAAAAAGTCATAGTATATACATCAGTAAGGTCTTTTTTGTTTATTTACAACTTATAAAGCAGTAATTAAAGTAACCGTGCTTGAAATTAGGAAAATTAATCACAAGGTCAAATATAGAAGTAGGAGATAAAAATTGCATTGTTATGATCATTATAATTCTCAAAATCAGTATCTGAGAAAATGTGTATCATTTCATTTTTTAGCATAAATCATTGACCATACATGATAAATAATAAATCTACTATCTTTCCTCATTCAAAAGATTTGTGCTGAATATATAATTAAAACTTAGTTATTTCAGTAACTATATTCATTATCCTTTTACAGAATTCATTTACAAACATTTACCTAAACCTTTGGGATTCAATAGTAAACAAATCAGATAAAAGCCACTGCCCTCTTGAAATATGCAGGGAATAAAGGAAGACAAATAGCATACAAATAACATGAATATGAGACAGTATTGAAGACCCAGATGCCCAGGTGAGTTCTACTATATGTTTATAGTCGTGGAGTTCAATCTAGTTTGACATATTCATAAGATTCTAATTATTTTTATTTTTTAGAAATAATTTATAAATTCAAAAAAGGTTGCAAATATGTTTCAGGAAGGACCTGTGCACCCTTCCCCAGATTCCTTTAATGGTTGTAACATACACACTATCAGGATATAATACCAAAACCTGGAATCTGAGGTTGATACTATATATGTTTATATTTGTCATTTTATTACATTTGTCCATTAATCAACATAGCTTTCTCTGCTGCATCTTCTATTTAAATATTTCTTCCTCCTTGGCACAATCCCTAAACTTTGGCAGCCACAAATTTGTTTTCCATCACTATAATATCATCATTCAAGAATGTTATATTTGTTAACAGCTGAAGGCAAAATAATATACCTCTAACACAAATAACATTATAAACATATAAAAATATATGTACATATATATACATACACATATATGTATATGTATGGATGAAATATACACATATATATGTATATGTATGTATGGATGAAGAAAACAAAACAAAAAGAATGTTATATAATGGGAACGCAGATTTGACTTTTTGCAGTTGGTTTTGTTCACTCAGTATAATGCCCTTGAGATTTACTCAAGCTGTTCATATCAAGAGTTCATTCCTTTTTTACTGCTTGGTAGCAGTCAGTGGTATGCATGGACTATAGTCTGTTTAAATATTTGACCACTGAGACACATTTTACTTGTGTCCTAGTTTTAGCTATTACAAATAAGACTACTGTGAACATACAGTACAGACTTTTCTGTGAACATAAGTTTAATTCTCTGGGGTAAATATAATCTGAGTCCTACAGTAGCATAAGACTGTTTTTCAAAGGAACTGTACCATTTTAACTTTTCTATCAGAAGTATTGAGAGAAACATTTTCTCTGAATCTTCACCAGTATTTACTATCGTCACTTTAAAACTTTTAGTACTTCTATTAGGTGTGCTACAATATTAATTTTTTAAATGTGATCTCCTACTAGAGAGTAATCATTTCACTTTTGATATCAAACAAGCAATGAAGAGAATGGAAAGAAAATGAAAGATATAATTATATATTAGTATTTTTCTAACATTGATGAAAGTAATAGATGTTAACAATCTGCAATCTATTCGCAACGGTTTCTAAAATTTTTGTTATTTTATTTCAACTGTCCTAAATTGCTTTCCCTTTAATGATAAAGTGAAGAATGCTTCTATGTACTAGATACTCTACCTGTACCACAGTCTATTAGAGATACACTGCACTGTCAGGAAAACATATGCAGGATATGCCACATATATTTGCTCTTTTAGAAAATTGCTATTCAGGGGATCATTTAATGCTCCACTGAAGAGAAAATCCATAATCCTTTTTGTGCGCTGCATGGCAGCTGAGTTGGTATAATGTCCATAAAATACGCTATACTCAAAACCAGCGATTTCAAACCTACACTTAAAAAGACATAGTACATTTTTCAAGCATCACAGAATAACCCTGGTTTTCTATTCTTTTGTAACCCAGAGAGAAAGTAGTGCCTTTTAGCATCTCTTTAAATAACCAGCTTTATGATGTTGGCCAGAGTGTCTTTTTCTCAGATCCAATTCCAAAATACTTTCCTGAGTTTAATGACTAACCAAGTGGGAGAGGAGAACTTAAATTAAGCTGGCCTTGACCGAGTCCTGAGGTAAGCCATTTTTCATGGATTGCTCATCTTAGAAGCTCCATATCTCGTTGTCAACACAAAATCTGCTTACACTGTAAACTGGGTATTACATTTTTTTCTGTTTAACAACTAATTTAAAAAAGGAAACCCAACATGATATCCCACTAGGGTCAGTTAATCTACATATTTTATTTGGTGAGACTTCTTCATGCTGAAAATGGTTTTCTTTTAATATCCAAAAATATATCTTTTTTCCAAAGTGAAGATAGAAATTGGTTTTTTTCCCTTTGGAAATTGAAAATAAACCATTTTTTTTGCATCTCACACAGTATCTAATTTTTCATTGTGATATTTTGTATAACCCAGTTTTGCCTTTCCTTACATTCAAAGATGGCACCAAGGGTAGCGAGAACTTTATTATGCTCTGAAGTAAGTTACAGAGCAAGTAGATTCAAAGAAGTCAGAGATTTTTGAGCTGAGAATCTAGTATGTTTAGTTCCCAATGGACCCAAGAAAGATAATCATACACCCTTTAAAAAACATAATTTCTCTCAAATTAGGACATAAATAGAAAAGAAACTCATTTGTATGATGGATTTCTCTAGTATACAATTGTATGGTTTCTTAACACAGTTAACACTGTCAAAAGATGGAACTATGTTAATAAAAACAGGTACTAACAGAATTGATCAATACAAAATTGCATGCATTTCCTGCTGTACAAAAGTTTCTATGAAGACAGTCGTTTTTTTTTTTTGCAACCCAAAATCTAGACTTATTAAGTGCTGACATTGTTTCTTATTGCGTCCATACTGGCAATTTCCCCCTCTCCCTTCTGTGTTAGTGTGTGTATTACTTTCTTCTTTGGGAGGGAAGGATAAACTATTAAACATTTAAGCAAGTTAAGTCTATACATTTGGAGGGATTTCAGCAGAAACCTATAGAAAATATAGGAACAAAGGAGGGTATAAGAGGGAATTGGGAAAACCATAAAAGTTTATTTTCTAGCTGTATAGGGGTTAGTATGAGAGCCTGGAGCCTGGGGAATAAGAAAAGAATTCCCAGGCAAATCCAATGCCCTGGGAATGACTCAGCACGGAACACAGAAGACCACTAAGTAGTTTTAGCATAACTGAACTATAAGAGAGAGAGAGAGAAACATTGGGAAAAGGTTCATGAAAAAGATAGCATTGACAGGTGGGGAGTGACCAGATGAGTGACTAGACAGGCTTTCTCTTTATCTTTTAATTGTTGAATAACCACTGACAAGTATTAAGGCAATGGTAAGACCTTAATTGTATGTTGTTACTGGAATTTTGTAGAGAAAATTCCATGAGTTAAAAGAACCACTATAGAGGAGACTATTCAGATACCGTAATAAACCTGTTGCTAGAGATATTTTCGAAAGTGGTAGGCTTTTAAAAGTCTGAATACTCACTCATCAAGAACTGAACTATTTGCCACTCCCAGAAGAGTGGAAAGAAGCTTCTATAAAATAGTTGCATTTCAAAATCAGTAAGTAAGGAGTTCTTTTTTTTTTCTTCAAGAAACAGCCCTAGTTGTTGCTGTTAGTTTGTTAGTTTTTTTTTAACCCCACTTAAAATCTATTCAGTTGGAATTCTCTGAAACATGCCCCTGGAATCTGCATTTTGCAGAATCTCACCAAGGGAGTACTGGTACAGCCAAGTTTACTACCTGTGGTTTGGGAACCCTGGACTAAAGAGGGAGAACAGGGAGGAATCAGCTGTAGAGATCATTGCAAAGAGCTAAAAACTACCAAACAGATGGGAATACATTTATCACATCAACTTGATCATTGAAGCCACCAAGTCATATGTGTCTTTGTGTTCTTAGAAAGCATTTCCATTAGGCAGGTAGGAACCCCACAAATAACCGACAAATGAATGAGCATTGCTTACACATAGCAGCGCTTTAAAATCAGCAAAGGAGATGGCTGTGTGTCTTTTGGTCAAGAAACTCTGAAATGCCAACTTATTTAAATTTAAATAAATGATAAAGATATTTTATCATAGATAAGCATAGATAAGCATAGATATTTACTCAGAAATTGTCTTTTTAAAAAATCAGTGCATGTTAAAACATCTGTCTAAAGAAGATAACAGAATATAGAAGATGATATCAGTCATCTTGTGAACACTGTCATGCTGAAACTTATGGGCTAAACTAAGGAAAGATGTGTTTTTGGTATGTCTTCTAAATCAATTATCATCACCATGTGATTGTGAAAGATAATCTAAAGATGTCAGGTGGAGGAAATAATGGTAGTTACTCCACACATACTAAATAATGAGGATAGGAAAAAATCATTTAAAATTAAACTTGACTGTCATCCATGATGTTTATTTTAAAATGTTTTGAAATAAATGTTATGAAATATTTTATCTTCTTAGTAAAAGAATAGATATTACTACTGCATTATCACTAATTGCCATTTCATTATAGATGTCAAAACTAAAACTCTTATTAGACCTTATTAAAAATTTAAAGTGTTATTTCTGACCCTCAACTACTTAAAGTAAAATAGTCTTAACTTAGACAGTGGATAAGGGGGAAAGAACTGCTCTACACAGGGATTTGATTATTTACTCTGTTCAAACATTATATTCAAGTAGCAATTTAAAATAGCAAAATAATGATATTCTTTAAGATGCAGCTCTTTTGTTAACCCTCAAGTCAAAGGCAGAGGCTATAATATTTTATTTGGTTAAGCACTTTTTTTTCTCCTATATATTGTTAATTTGGGGACAGTGTTTATTATTCCACTCAGGTATAATCCCCATAATTCTCCCACAACCAATTCAACTGTGAATGGTCACCATAGCCCCTTGTGTTCTTCCCTTTCCTATTTTGAGTCTTCTCTCTCTCCCTCCCCTATTGTGTACCTCAGATCTAGAGTCTGTCTTTTTCCTTTTGCCTGACCCTTAATCTAGTTTTCCTATATTCCATCTATAAGTGAAACCATTTGCTATTCATCTTTTTCCTACTGACTTATTTTGCTTAGCATAATCTTTTCTAACTCCATCCATGTTGCCACAAATGGCATGAGTATTTTTAAATAATTGAATAATCTTCCACTGTACGTATATATATTACATTTTCTATACCATTCATCTGTTTGGAGGCATTGAGGTCGTTTCCATATTTTGTTATTGTAAATAGTACTGCAATAAACACAGGAGTACAGGTTTCCTTTTGAATTAATATTTTTGTGTCCTTTGCCTAGTTTCAAGTACTGAAATCACTGGGTCATAGGTAAATCCATTTTTAGTGTTTTGGGGAACCTCCACAAAACTTCCCCACAAAACTTCCATTTTATAATAGGATAGAAAAAAGTAACTTCTAACAGCCTATATGATACAATTAATTGCATTCATTTAAAAAAGTAATAATTTCACAATGGGAAATTAGTGCTAAGTTTAAAGACAATGAAATATTGAAATTTTTTCTGAAAGGACAATTCTTATAAAAAATATATTCTAATATATATGTTCCTTGAAAGGGGATCGTGTATTCAGACTTAGACTAAACTATCTTATATTTGAACTATCATCAACTCTGAATTTGTTACTGAAGGCTGTAGTGGTTGACATGTCTTGTAGTCACTTCAAATCAGAAATAACTTTGTTTCCTACTATTTGTATAGGATCATTTAGTTATTCCTACAGAAGTATAAATGTTTTCCATCAAGCAATTTTATAAATACATAGCAATACTAGTAAGAAGATACATGAAAACATAATTAAAATAATAACTAGCATTTATTGAATATACAATATACCAGGTGCTGCACAAAGAACTTCATGGATTTCTTCACTTAATCTTCACAAAACCTTAGAAAGTGCTTGCTTTTATTGCTTCCATTTTATAATAGGATAGAAAAAGTAACTTCTAAAAAGTGGAGAGTAGAAGCTTAGACACAATTTGAACTCCAGATACTGTGTCTTAATCACGATACTACATGATGCATTACCATGCACCACAAAGGAAATATCTTTATTTCTTTATTATTTTGTATAAAAAATATCTTTATTATTTTGTCATATAGTCACTCAAAGCAAATTCTTTCCACCACTAGAAAAACACTTCAATGTGCATGGTTTTTTGTAGTCAGAAAATATCTTTATACATGAGAGACAGGACAATTACTCAAAATATTCTTATAAGCAATTTTTGTTTAATCTCTGTGAAAAGAAAAAATTTAAATTACATCAAGAAATGTTAAGGACAGGTGAAAAAAAATGAGGGTAATTCAATCTAGAAGAAAGCACTGAGTGAAAGAGACCCACAATTCCTTTTTCAGATTGGCTAAATGCTTTAGTCAAATTATCTGATTAACCACTCAACTTTCATTTAGTTTTCCTGGCAGCAAATACTTCATAGCTATGTGATTCTACATGAATACTATGATTATCTGTTTTTGAAATGTGTTCTTTGATGTGTTTGTAATGTTCCTTTCTGATGCCAACATTTGCATCAAATTCTGGAATGACTTGGGTCTTCTGGCTCTGTTCATTCCATTGTTTCTGCCTTAGTTTCTGAAGAATTCCTGATATTCTAGGTGTTATACTAATCTAGCACATCCCACTACTCTTAAATCTTTTCCCTCAAACTTTCCAGTACAAACCCTGTGATTTTTTTCGCACCTTCACTGGTTCTCTTCTACCTTACTGAAATGGTGCAACCATGACATTGAAAAGGCAGATCAGCAATTGTCATTTTTTGGTAAAAGGTGAGTTGAAATTTGTGGGTCAGTTCTTTGTGAGTTTTAATTCTTCAAATTCTCCTATTGTAGTATAAAAACATATAGAAAATAAATAACTAGGCTATGTGGCAATAAAAATATGTGTGATATTTAAATTTGAATTTTACATAATTTCAATGTGTTGAAATAGCATTTTTCAAATTTTCATTTTGAATCACACAATGTAAATGTGAAGTTTAGAACATACATAAGACATTAGTTTGCAGACCATACAAATACAGATGGCAGACTGTGTTTGACTGTGGGTCATACTTTGTTAATCCTTGATTTAGACCATTATGTCCTAATAATGTGCATGTATATGTCTACATGTGTATATACATATTGTATGTATATCTAGCTATGTAGGTACTAATGGAAATGGATAAGGTTAATTTATTTTTTATTTTTGTGTTTCCCATTTTTAATATGAAGCTATTTTATGATCAGAAAAATAATAACTCACTCTAAGAATTGGTAATAATGGAAAGCACTTTAAAGACAGCAAATACTTCAGATCTATGAATGATAAGGATGAGCAAAAGCTTTCTAAATAGTGTTTTGAAGGATAGTGGAAGCTATTAAGCCATAGGTGAGTTACAGGCAAGAAAGGAGAACATTTCTCAGCTGATGCTTGGTGCTTAGACTGTGGGAGTGTCTGGGGATTACAAGAGTTTCATAAGACTGGAGACTAGGGTCAACAAGTAAACAGTAAAACTAAAAAGGGATTCAAGCCTTGAGGGTCTTACCAACTTACTTGTATTTTGAATTTTATTTTAAATCCATTGGAAACCATTGAAAGATTGATGAGTTGCTGAATAACAATCATATTTCTGACACAGAAAACATACATAGTTAAAGCAGGCATGGACTAGGTAAGAATGAGCCTGAAGGATGGAATATAAGTTGAGAGACTCTTAAAGAAATTCAAATGAGAGGTGATTAGTGACTAAACCCAGGTTGGAAATTGAGCAAGGAAAGGCTTTCTTTTTTTTTCTTTTTAAAAATTTCTTCCATAGATAAATGGTTGCTGGGGTGCCTTCCCTTCCCCCAACTCCCATGGTCTGTCCGTTCACTCAGACTCCTCTCTAGTTGTTTGATGATGTATGTTCAGTCTGTAGGTCTCTCTTCCTTTTCTGTGGTTGTGTCTATATGACAGGTGAGGAGGGACTGTGTTCCAGGTACACGGCATTCTGTGCGTGAAGGATTGTAGTCTTAGCTTTGCATTGGGCAGCCTGTCCGTGCTCATTTGAGGTTTAACAATGTCTTCTCATTGCTGGCTGCCCGGTGTATCCTTTGTCTCTTCACCCCGCAGCTCTCCCTTCTGGCATGGCCTTGCTCCAAGTTCTTTTCTGTAATGAGGTTTCTCAGAGACAGTAGGCATCCACCAACGGTGTTTGTGGATGGTCTCCACTCTCTCCTTTGCAGATTTGTTGTGGAGTCAATTCCCCAACTCTGTGGGCTTCCTCTCCCACGGTGTGGGGAGGGGCTCCTTGTTTTCTTGGGTGACATATCCCGAAATGGGGTCCTGGTTCATTCATTCCTGAAGAGTTTGTAGACACTCTTCTGTGATAGGTCTTCACTATGGTTGTCTCTCCAGTCTATTATGTTCTATGATAGTCCTTCTCCTGCGTCCTGCCCAGCTGTATTGGCAGGCTCCTTATGGGGTCCCTCTCGCATTCTATGTTGCTGTTTGCAATGTTCATTTTTCTTATTCCTCTTGAGGACTAAGTGGAGTGAGAGTGAACTGGCAAGACCTACTTCCATCCTCCCCCCCCATTTCCCTGACCATGAGTAGGTCTTTTCTTGCCCTCGTGCTGGTCCAGTAGGAGTCTCCCTGATCAGTTCCCGAAGCCCTCTTACCCACCAGCTTGCCAGCAGAGGGTGCTTGGTGGGTGTACACTATTGATGTCACTGCCAGCTGGAGGCTGGCCAGCAGCTGCAGGCATATGCCAGTCAGGGCCGAGAAAGGAAAGGCTTTTAATGATATGAAAGGAGTTGACTCAGTGGTCTTTGTGACTGATTGTATCTGGAAATTGAAGGAGATGTAGGGGAGAAAAGAGTAAACGTTGTTTTCCATGATTTTTGGCATTGTCAACTGTGAGGTGATTGTGGACCTATACAAGAATATTTCAATAGAATGGTGGAATGGAAACCACTCAATAGTTAGTTGAGAAGTAGATTAGCATTAGGAAAAATTTAAAATATCAAAGGAAGAAAAGCAATACAAAAATAACTAGACACCACTCTACCCAATATTTCATATTTATTATCACATAGTGTTCCCTTGTATAATCGATACTTGAAAAATTCTTGCTAAGTATATGAGAGGGGGAATGAGTAAATGAATTGATAAAGAACCTCAGATTGAACTAGTTATTTATCTGAACCATAAAAGTCTTTGAGACTATTACTGCATTTTGGTTGAGCAAGATAGTCTAGTTTTAGCTTTAATGGAGCAGAGTATTTTTCCCATTAAAGTGAAATACTTCCTGCAGATATTGATTGATTAAAGGTATGCTTGAGACTGTTGGAATGATAAAGGCATTTTTAAACTCTAAGAAACCACATAAATATAATTTATAGGACAATACTGTTACTGCATGATAAATAATACTTGCCCAAATAACATTTTTCTCCTTTTAGGCATGTTTTCAGATACAAATCTCATTTTTATTGAAGTACAACTGGTTTATAACACTCTGTAAGTTTGAGAAGTACAAATTCACACATATGTATATGTACACACCACAGCATTCCTACCATGAAAAAGTCTAATTGCCATTCACCATTATCCACTTGATTCCTCTTCATTTTGTCCACCTCATATTCCCTTCCCCTCTGGTAACTGATAATAACCATTTTTTTCAATTTTTAATATAAGCATCTAAAGATTTGATTGTTTACTTATAGTTCACATATGAGGTAATTATATGGTATTTGTCTTTTTTGTTTTGCTTAATATAATCACCTCTAGTTCTAGCTGTATTATTAAAAAAGGCAAGATTTCATATTTTTAACAGCTGAATAATATTCCATTGTGTGTGTATATATATATTATATTTTTTCATTGTGGTTTTGATTTGCATTTCCCTGATTACTAGTGGTGTTGAGCATTTTTATTATGTGGAAAGCTGTGAAAATGGAACTCCCATTTGATCCAGCAATTCCACTGCTAGGAATCTAACTAACCAAAGATGACAAAAACTCAAATTCATAAAGACACCTGTACATGTATGTTTATTGAAGCATTATTTACAGTAGCCAGGATATGGAAACAACCCAAATGTCCCCAAAACAACAAATGATATAGAAAGCTGTGGTATATGTACACAATGGAATATTATTCATCAATCAAGAAAACAAACATGTCATTTGTGGCAACATGGATAGAGCTAGAAGGAATCATGCTGGCAGAAAAAAAACAGAAAGAGAAAGAGAAATATAGGATGATCTCACTTATATGAGGGATGAAGAGAAAACAAACAGACAAGGAAAATTTTAAATTAACTTTCCGCAGAATTGAAGCACAGAGTATGAGAAGGGAGGGGAATTCAGGGGTGGAAGGGGCACAAAAGAATAAGATGATGTTCATGGGTGATAAAGTGAAAGGTGGTGGGAGAACACTGGGGTAGATAACGATGTGAAAAAAAAAGTTGTACCCACAAAATATAAAAAAATAAATTAAGGAGAAAAAATAAAATATATATATTATATCTTTTATTGATCATTCCTTAATGGATGCTTAGGTGTTTCCATGTCTTTGTCATTGTGAATAATTCTGCAGTGAACATGGGGCTACATTTTATCTTTGTGAATTAATATTTTTGTATTCATTGGAAAGACACATAGAAATTTTGGGTCATATGGTTGTTCTAATTTTAATTATTTGCAGAATCTCCATACTGTTTTCCATAGGAGTTGCACCACTTTACCTTCCCCCCAATAGTGTAAAAGGATCTCTTATTTTGTACTCTCTGAACACTTGTCTTCTCTTGTATTTTTAATATAGGCTATTTACAGGTCTGAGATGAGGTCTCATTGTTTGATTATACCGTATACATATGTTAATTGGAAAGGGATTAAAAATTTGAATGTACAGCCTGAAGCTGTAAAGTACTTGGAATAAATCACAAAAGATAGGCTACTTGACATCAGCCTTGGAGATATCTTGGGGACAAGACTTTGACAGGAAATGAAAGCAAAAATAAGATATGGAAATACATTAAACTAAAGTATGAGAAAATCATCACAAAAACAAAAAGGCAGAATAGTAATTGGGGAGGTTAATTTATCTTTTTATCTAATGGTTGTTGATGATCTTCAGCCTGGAAGAGCTGCTTCTCTTTATTTGGAAAGGAATCCTTTTATTGCTAACATTAAGAGAGGTAATTTGACAGAATGGGGTGAATGTGAGAACACTTCATGTGTTCAAAATTATGTCCTCAAGATAGCCTAGTTTTATTTTCCACAGTACGTAAAACCTATGAAATTGCAAATGAGCTCTGAAGGCCTATGTAAGATGTGAGAGAAGACTTGTTCCGTGATGTGGCAAGTACAAGGTGTGGCATTGTATGAGAGGGCAATTTTTTTTTTTTTTTTTGGACTAGGTCTCACTATTTTTGCCCACAGGTTCATTGCCCGGGTACCACAGACTCAAGCAGTCCCCAGCCTCAGCTTCCCAGATTGCTGGGATTACATACACACACCACCATGCCCAGCTATTTTTTTGGAACTAGGTCTGGCTACGTTGCCCTGAGTAGGACTCGAACTGCGATCCCCAGTTCCTGCTGTGGCTTCCTAGACCGCCGCTTACAGGCATAGGCCACCATGCCTGACCTGAGGAGGCAAATTTTGCCTTGTTCTAAGAAACATTTTTTTTTCTCCTTCCAATTCCTTTTGTTTTTTTTTTTTTTGAGACTAGGTCTTGCTATTTTTGCCCAGGGAACCACAGGCTCACATTGCCCGGGGTACCACGGACTCCAGAAATCCCCAGCCTCAGGTTCCCAGGTAGCTGGGATTACAGTCGCATGCCACCACACCTAGCTATTTTTGGGGGACTAAGTATTGCTATGCTGCCTCAGGCGGGACTCGAACTGCAATCCCCAGTCCCAGCTGCAACTCCACTAACTGTCGTTTACAGGCACGGGCCACCGTGCCTGGCTCCCTGCCAATTCTTAAAGCAGAATGTCTACTAGCTTTTTTGGAGACAATCCCAAGTGCAACTTGTACCAAATTAAATCCAGAGGGTTCTTCAAGAATGTTCTGACTTTGGGACTCAGTGAGTGGAGCATTTTTGTGGTTCATGTTGGAGGTCATGGGAGAGTCTGAAAGAACATTGGAAGCCAGAATTACAGTCCTTCAAACTTCTTGTCCCCAGTACCTCTGTGTCACTGATTTATAGTGTTGCTTAAGTGCAAAAATAACAGTGCTAAGAGCAATGATTTTATATAGTTTAACAAGGTTAAAAAAATTACTTCCAAAGATAACCTTATTAGATATAGAAATATATAGAAATAACCAACTATCAGATTCAGCTTGTCACCTCATATCAAACCTGAGACACATCAGAGAAAGGTTAAGATTGTACCTTCCTTGCTCTAGAATGAATTCGCTGCTTGTTATTTCTTATTCTCCCTGTATCTCTGCCAAGGAATTAGCAAAATTTCCTACTTTCAGTTCTTACAACAATCTTGTCATATGAGTGAGATATCTTAGTATTCAAACTCCCAGTGTAATTCTTCTCTCCTTTTATTTCTTGAGCTAACACCCGTGATAAGTAGAAATTGAAATCAAGTTATTCCATTTTAATGACAAAAAGTGTAAAATGAAAAAAGAGATTATACAAAATTAACCAGCCCTCAAAATAATCTAAAGCTTGTCTCATAGAAGGAAATGCCCAGATACTATGTTTTCAAGCAGCTAGATAAAAAATATATAGACATCTGATCTAACTCTCATGGCAGTTTAGACAGATCACGTGTCTAGTTTAGCCTAAACACCAGAGATCAATGCTACAAAGCTGGCATATATTCAGTGAATGTCGCTGAAGAGCTCATTGGCATTTTCAACAACCCAATCTGAGAGTTTTTTGAATTAGCAATGAAATTATCAGACTATTGTCTAGTTTTTATTTTGTTTTGTTACTTTTGAATTTTGTTCTCCTTTATATGAATCATGAAGAACTTTGGCAACACAAGGCATAGCACACAATTTTATACTTGTGACTATATCTGAAAATATTAATGAACAACCTCCAAAGAATAGCTCCCAGTAACAGATTTCATTCTTTCCTCACATTGCATTTTGGCATCATGTTAGTTTTAGTTCAGTTTTCCATGTCTTTTTTATTTCAGGATCTAAACCAAAACAGAAACACTTTCTATGAAAAAAGAGATAAACACTCATTGGTTCAAGCAATTAATAGCCCTAGATTTTTGTCTTTTAAATCAGTTTTTATAATTCAGACCTCGATGTTTAAGTGTTTTCTCTGTTTTAAAGACAAAATTATCAAATGTTAGGAATTTTATCTTAGCATAGTTAAATATGTGTCTTAGGTTTTTAACATTTTCATTATATTTCCCAAGCATACTAGCTATAATGATTTAGAATAAACAATAACCGTTACTGGCTTTCCTTTCACATTTCTTTTTCAATTTCTCTCTTCTAATGTGTTCATTTACTTTTTCAGTTCTTGAAATGTGTGGTCAACACAATACCCTATGTTACCATTGGCAATGTAGACATGTACTTTTTCATCAATCTATACATTGAACAATGTTTAAATGTGACTGCCTTTAGGCTGATCATGGTTCATAGTTTGGCACAGTATTCATTGCTCCCACCTGCCTGCCTGCATATCAACACTTTGTGTTGATAAAAACTCTCCTATTCCTTTCTAGACCACATGTATTTTAAATATCAAAAAGGTGGTCTTGTAGTCATACAGTGAATGACACTATGTTTTTCTTTCCTTAGGCTTTGGAAGATCAGGTGTGGGAACTCTTGCGGGAAGCAGACAAGGCAGCCGAAGAGAACAAAGATCAGAGTCAGGTCTATGATGCCATGGCCAACTCACTGGGTGAAGCATGGGAAGCCCTGGTCTCCAGACTTGAAGGAAGAAGGGTACTTCTCAGATTGACATCTGAATTTTATGAAAATGCCTTGCAGGTTTGTGTTTATTTAAAAAAAATGTTTCCTATCTGCACATCAGGAAAACTGGACATTTGAAAATATTTTAATTCCATCAATAGACATGTTAATTATTTTAAAAATATCAAGATAAC
Organism: Uropsilus gracilis; assembly: GCA_004024945.1. Lineage (NCBI taxonomy): Eukaryota > Metazoa > Chordata > Mammalia > Eulipotyphla > Talpidae > Uropsilus > Uropsilus gracilis. Next base: position 98,494 of record PVHY01001812.1, read on the forward strand.
ATATATGCATATATGTAGACATATATAATATTTCTTGATTGTCACAAAATAAAATTGTTGATATTTTAAATGAAGGTCTTCCTACAAAAACTAAGCACAGTTAATTGAAGTTATATAAAACACTAAATAAAAATGGGAACTCTTATCCACTAAATATTGATATTTTTCCCTTTGGAAGTTATGAATCACTAAATCAAATAATTACCCCTGATTTATAGGGGTTTTTATTATTAGGAATTGCTGGTCTAGGGTGTTCTTGTTGACTGAAAGTTAGAAGATAAAATTTTTTTTGCTGCTTATGAAAAGGCAGTTGTGGAATATTCCATAGAATGTTAAACTTGTAAACATAACACTTTATAGGTTACTTACCTAAGTCATCAAGTTGGGAGTCCATAGATTGAGATTATTAAAATAAAGGAAAGGAAAATTCTTAGGTATAAGTAGGTCATTTCCCTCAATGATTTGTCTTGAATCCTGTGATTTTCTTGAGGTTCTCAATTTCAAAATGTGAGACTCAAAGAATACTGTCAAAAAAGGTGTTATATTAGGTGTAAGACAGCTATTGGAAATTTTGCTTTTAACTTCTCTGTCAAGTAGTAGTACATTAATTTTAATATGAGAGCACTGCTTCATTATGATAAAGCACTAGCTTTGAAAAATATGACATTTCCAAACTGAAAATTCAAGACTTAAATCCAGAATAATAAAAGAGGATGAGCAGTAGAACATAAAAATTGGTGTAGACAATCTCATGTATCATGCACTCACTCAAAAGTAAAAAGGAGCAAAAATCTTATTGTAGCTTTCAAGTTTGTTTTCCACAATTCAAACTCTGATGTCCAGCTCACAATTTACTTAATCATCTTGGGAAGACATTCCAGATGCAGTTTCTTTCCTGAAGAGAAATAAACCATGTTAAATACACCTGCAGACATCAAATTATAGATATATCTCATTCAGCCCTTCGTAACAAGTAGGAAACAGGCAGCAAATGCCTTTAAAATTCTCCTTGTTTGAAGACAAGGTGTTGTTTATTTCGAGCATTAGCCCCAATTTTTGTTTCTCAGAGAGTAGTAGAGCTAATGCCAGCTGATTTTCTCATTTATGAGAAATTACTTCCAGATAGTGTGAAATAAATGACTGTAATAACTCAACCATAATTCATGCCAGAACTCTGATTCTTAGTGAAAAGACAATTGTATCTTATATCAATCATCCTGCCCTGTTTTATAGACCACTTCATTCTAAGCTGAATTCAAGCCCTACATAATCTTTTCTACCCCTATTTGTGCCAAAGCAATTTTCATGAATTTCATGTTTTTAATGATTAAAAACAAGGATGGTGAAATTTAGGACAGGGTCTTTGATAAGTGCCCCCCATTACCATTTTTATTCTCTGAAGAAATAAAGAAGAAAAATGAGGAAACAAAAACATTCATAAAATAAGTTAATAGAAATTTAGGGAAACTTTTTATGCATGAATTTTTTAAAAAATATTAGAAATAGCAATCTGCGATATGTTATACAATAACTGCAAAATCTTTGTCATGTTCTTTAGAGAAAAAACTAAGAGTCTATCAGGGTAGGAATTTTTTCCCCTCTTTGAAATTCTAAGAATGTCCTTAATCCAGTTACTAGAAATGAAATGAATTAAAGATATAAATGATGAGTGGACAGGCTACCTTTATTGAACTATGACTATACTGGAACTCCTTAGAAATATAATAGGACTTCTTATTGAATGGTTGATCATGATCACAGTCATTTTCAGGGTCACAGACTTAATCACTAGATAGATTATTCTCTTATCAAGCTCTGAGTCTCAATTTAGGAACATATCCTCTGTAGCAGCAGCCAGTATATATCAGGTCACTTTAACAGGAGGGTGGAGGTCTGCTCTGCATTTCAAACAGACACATGTTCGTCAGTCTCTCTCTCATCATTTCCAATTCATTTATATCTAGATTTTATGTGACCATTGTAATAGTCAAAATACAATATAACTTGTTAATAAGAATAATAAAAATCACTAAATTCAAAGATGTTACTTTGCAGAAAACTTCACAAAAGAAGATGTGAATGTGATAGACTTTTGTGTCTTTTTCACTTTATGAATTTATTCCATACTGATCCCATGGTGAACATGTTGATCAAAATATTCTTATAAATGATAAAAATTAATTTTGAATCTTAGTGCTACACCAAGCTTTTGTTTACCATTATGCAGTATATAGAGCATAAACAAATATATTTTGTGATCTACTGGAATTTGTTTCTCAGATTTTTCTCTTGAGGTATTTACTATCAATTAAAATATCTCCTTTTCATATTTTCTTCACAGATAAACATGAAAAGAAAGATAGGTTATATTCCTAATATTTAGGATATTTAAAGTTCTATTCCATTTTTTAAATATGTTTTACATTTTCATTCATGTATTTATTATTTTTATTTATACAAATGGCATACAATTATTGATAAAATACTAACAAAATCATAAATTATATTTAAGCCTAAATATCACTTTCCTTCACCCATTCTTAAAGTTATTATTTTTCATAAATCATTTTTTGGTGTATATCATTTCAGACCATTTTTTTCTTATTTTTTTATTGCTGTAGCATTGCATTATAATATTAAAAATATTTCAGGTGTATATCATTATAAATCAATTTCTATATATACTACACAAGGCTCATTGAAAGTCCAGTTCTATCCTTAGCCAAACAATTCGTGCTTTTAACCTGATTTAGTCACCTTCCTTCTCTATTCCCTCTGACAACCACTCATACAGATTACTTTGTGTATATATATTTGTTTTGTATGAGAAATGAAATTGGACATTGTTTCTTGTTCTTATTGGTAAAATCAATTGTAAAAAGTGAAGTTAGATTATGTGTTTTCTGAAATTTGCATTTTTCGGTTGTAGGTCTATTCATAGAGGGAAAAAAATTGTATTTTTCTTATTAAATTTACTTAGAATTTTGAGCTACTAGTAAGTCAAATGTTTATAGGATTTACTTAAGAAAATTTATGGTTGCTCTTTGACAAGCAACCTGAAAGTGGCCATTTTTATCTTGTAAGACACAATAATTTTAGTTGAAAAGTTTAATAGATATCTAACAGTAAATAATTTAGTTTACTTCAACATATATGAAATATTTCCAGAGATGAAAGAATGCAAAGGAACATGAGGAAAGTTCTTATTCTGGCGCACTGTAAATTGACTCTATATATCCTTACACAGAAACTGTAAGTCAGCACAGGTGTATACAATGTCATACAAACACCAACACAATCAGTTAGTACATATAAAATATCCCCAGGGACTAAAAGCGGTACTTCAGTTTTTATATTTTTCAAATGTCTTTTCCTTCTATTTCTTTCATAGTTTGCTATTAAAATAGACCAAACTGAAGACTTTCTCCAGAATACTCAGGAGTTTGAGAGTGTTGAATCCTTAAAATCACTTCTTCAGCTTCATGAACATCATACCAAAGGCAAGAAATATATTTACTCTTAACATAAACTTATAAGGTTAAAAAATAGTAATATGAAAATGCTCCTGTTTGATAACATTTTAATTTTGCCTGTATATGGATATTTTTTCCCCAAACATTGATTTTTCAATCATTCTATGCATGAACTAGTTACAAATAATTTAAGATGATAGTAGAGAATGAGATTTAGGAAGGTCAATTTTCAGTCTATTATACTTTAGTGGCTGAGAATAGGGGTAATAATCTATGTTTGTTTATCCTTATATTTCTACATCTAGTAAGGTGCCTGAACTTGGTAGAACCGCAAGCAGTTTTTCATGATCAGAAATATAGTTGAATTCAGTGGATGTTTCTTTTAAAGTTCAATAAATGAATGTCAGTTCTGTATAAAGAAAATCTCATATTCAACGACTGCATTTTTTAAAAAGAACTAGTCAACTTTACCCTACATTAATATCCAATAAAACACATATAAAAAGCTTTTCAACTGCCTCTCATCAGATAAATCTGGTTATTTGTGAGGTGCTTAGGTCATGAAGATGGAGCCCTGTGATTAGTATTCTTATGAAAGAAATCCCACAGAGATTTTCCTATCCCTTCCACCTTGAGAAATTTGAAACCTGTAAGAAGACCCTCACCTGACTATATAGGGACCTTGATCTTGGACTTACAGCTTCCAAAATCATGAGAGATAATTTTCTGTAGATGATAAAACTCTAACAAACAAAACCTAGAAATCTGACTGGTTAACAACCAGACTATCTATGCCTTTTTTACTAGAATTTGGAATGAGCAGGATCATGACAGGGAAGGTGTTTGTGGAAGAGCAACAATTTACGGTAATTTTTTCCGTGGAAACAGATTAGGTAAATAGAGAGGCAGCATCACTTCTTTTCTTTGTAATGCTGTCTTCGGATTATTACACCCAAATAGAGCTGGTCTGAGTAGAATGGCTTCCTGAACTCACTTGTCACTTCCTGGACCCCCAGCTAGTTGACTTCATCATCCTGCCAGGGCAAAAATTATTCTTAAAACCACAAATGGATGTGCTTATATCACCTTCAGAAGGATTCTGGATAACAGATTATTACTTTTTCAAAACTTAAAGAGTAGGTAGAGACTATGCCACAACTATCTGGAAATAGAAGTAGGGAGAAGTAGAGTGCTGTTTTGTTGTCCTCAGATTTATTAGAATCTTCTCCTGGGGAGCCAGCATGCATGGGGAACATAGTGCTTTCTTTGCAGGTCTCAGGTTACAGTGCCCTGGCATCTAGCTCACAGAGGGACCAATGTCCTACCTTTCAGGGTATATATAGCTTTTCACATTGTACAGGGATGCCTCTTAATTTGAAGATATGAATTAAAATAGTACCTGAAAACAGGAAACATGGTTTACTTTTATTATAACAAAATGCTTTTTTATCCTGATGGCATTTTTATGTTCCTTTATGTGTTCTCATATAAAATATGTCATGTGACTTCAAGGACTACCTTCTTATAAAATGGGAGATCATGAAATTTATTAGCCAACTATTTCAGTCAGATAGGATTAAGATTAGCTGATTTGAAATGCTTATTCACAAACAAGATGCTGACTTTTCAATTATCTAAATCTATCTGGGTTGCTATGGTAAAATACCACAGGCTTGGAGGCTTATAAACTGCAAACATTTAATTGTTTTCTTATGTGTTTAATTTTTATTAAGGTAACTTTGACTTACAATATGTTTTATGATTTCAGAGTATAGGTTTACATCTTTTCAGATGCATGTTACAATACCATACTCACCACCCATCACCTATTGGGTCACCTCCCCCCTTTATTTCCCAGTCCTCAACTCTCCCCAGTGCTGCAGCAAATTTTTAGTTTTTATTATTATTATTATTATTATTTTAGTTTTCTCATCTACAGAAATTTATCTTTCATGATTTTGGATGCTGTAAGCCTAAGATCGAGGTACTTAATTAGTCAGGTGCGGGTCATCTTCCAGGTTTTCTCATGGTGGAAAGGTCTGGGAAAGCTCTGTGGGATTTCTTTATAAGAACACTAATCACAGGCCTCTTCCTTCATGACCTGAGTACCTCAGAAGGACCAGACCTCATACCATCAAATTGGGTATTTGGATTTCAGCATATGAATTTTATAGGATGGAAATATTCTATAAGCATCATTTTAATTCTAATAAAATTTTGAGATACTGGTAAATGTCAATTGCTAATAGACATGTATTGCTAATAAAATGTAAGGATGACAATAGTTAATAACATAACTGGAGTAACCATAATCAAACAGCCCTCATATTTACTTTATTTCAGTTCACTTCACCTGTAATTTTTTCCCCTTATTCAGCAACACTAAATTTGTGTTGCATGTATGAAACTTATTCTTTAATATTGCAGAGGTCTGAATCAAAATGAATGGGTTGAAGTTTCTGCTCTCTTGGATATTATAACATTAGCTTGTGTCATCTTTCTCATGGCAATTCTTGAACTATTTGAAGACTAACATGTCCTCTCCAGTCTTCTTTGGGTGAAACATGTCTAGTTAAAGTCTTTGTCTCCCAATATGGCTTTCAGTTTATTTACCTGTCTGTCTGCCTTCAGTTCAGCATCATGTAACTAAACAGTATTTTCTGAGGCCAAGTCAGATGAGAAACCAAAAGACATGTGTCAGGGAGTCTTTGGAAAGTTTGTAGTTTTATGGAGCATATATACAGCGTTTTCTCTGTGCTTCTTGTGAGTTCCTCTAGTACACTGACCAGCACACAGTATAATAATTTATTTCCTTATTTCTTTCCATCCCCAAGTACTCACTTTAATCATCATTATAACATTAAAAGCTGACTGAATTGGTGCTCAAATTCTATGGTTTTTCTACTCCCTACACTGAATTTCATTATTGCTGAATTTCAGCATTCTATCATTTCTCAGCTAATGGTATAGAATTGTTAAACTGAGCTATTTGACAGCTGTATTTTTATATTTTATATTTATACATTATTTCTTACTGTACAACTTTTATAAATATAGGGATTATATATGTTTAAGTAACATGATGAACCTAAATATTACCATACAAAAACTTGCTCACATAACCATTTTTTATTTATTTCTAGAACTCTTAGAACGATCCCTAGCCCTTTTAAATAAAAGTCAACAGCTCACTGACTTCATAGAAAAATTCAAGTGTGATGGACCTAATGTAAATACTGAGTTGATTCAGGGAGCTCATAATAGCTGCCTGAAGATTGACAGCCTTCTTGAACTTCTACAAGATAGGAGACGGCAGCTAGACAAGTACCTGAAGTACCAACAGCAAGAATTGGGTCAAGTTCTGCAGATCTGTCAATGGGAACAACAAGAAAATCAGGTAACTCACAGAGGCATTGAAAATGTCTTGACCTCAATTAATAAAATGTGGACGATTTCCTCAAGCACTTTTTTACTTATGACAATCAAATTCTTTGGTCTTTGGTACAAAAACCATGCTGTTTTCCAATGTAAAATATAAAAACAAAGATTTTTAATTTCATGTCATTTTAATCTTGATTTTATAAGTGGAAGAATATTTGTGGGAAGATTGAATAATGACTGTGTTCTATTGTTGAATTCTCTTTCTCACTTCCTTCCAGGTCACTAATTTTAGACAGATTTCTTTATAATTCTGAAATGGTAATTGCCATTTTCTTGAAAGTTGGAGAGGTGTGATAACACTGAATTGTACTATCAATTCAGAATATCATTAACATTTTTTCTGTTAATATCAGAAAAAATATGTCAGTCCAAAATAGAGATATTCTTAGAAGAGTGATGAGATGCCAATGAAGAAATATGACCCTGGTTTATGACTGGATGCTGGGTGATTAGAGCTTTGGTTTATGTGTTTACAGGCTTGTTGTTACTCTTTACCTAGACTGCAGGCACAACTTTCATCCGTTGTCAACATAGTTGCCTTGCATTCCTTCTTTCCCAATCCCTTGAGGATAGAAGTGACTTAGAACTTACTTTGCAAACCTCCAACTCAAATAGAGGGCTATTTCTAACTGCCCTAACCCCATATTTATAAGTGTACAATAAAGTGTAAACTTAAGAGGGAAATTTCAGGATAAAATGTGTAGAAGGAAGTCATTTGGTTGGACAGGAAAGTGATTTTCTCACATGTTTTATATTATTGCTTTTATCCAAAATGGAGAGGTAAAAATATAGTTGGGAGCAAATATGAGACCAGGAGAAACTGGTTCTTATCACAAGCTGAAAAAATGAGAACTCAAATAATCAACTTTCTAACACATATGGAGTGCCTAATTTGTACCAAGGCCTGTGTAAGTAGTGAGGATGCAAGAGACACAAGGCATTTCTTTTCTCTGCAAATTTTCCTTCTAATGAAGTTTTTAACTCAGGCCTGTGGTGCCAGGTAGTTCTCTTGGGAGCCTGTCCTATATTCTCTAAGATGTCGAGCAGCATCTCTTACGTCTCCCCACTAGATTCCATGGTCTATCCATTTGTGACAACCAGATGTCTCCAAAAATGGCGACATGTCCTCAGGGAACAGAATTGCTCCCAGATGAGAAAGACATACAGCAAGCAAATGAAGAATGATAAGTGATATTTTAAAAAAATATATAGGGAAATGAATTTTGACTTATGTTGCTCCATTTTTCATCAGAGAAGCAATCAGAAAAAGCTGCTCTGTGGGGTGGCATGAAATAGAGACCCAATAAAGATGACTCCAGTTACATACTCTGCTTCCATTTCATCACCTTTCTCTCCAAGTCATTGTACACTTTCCAGATGGCCTCTGCTTTCAGTCCTTTTGCCTTGACTACTGCCAACTGCTGTTCTGTTTCTGATTTTCTTTGTCTGCCAGTATCACCCCCTTGTAAATCTCCCCTCACCCTACCATCACTTACTTGTAGTAGTATTAGCCAATATAAAGGTCTTTCACTGATTTGGCATAAGAAAGGAGAATTAATATTCAAGATAATAATCAGTTTAAAATTAATTCTTGACCAGGCAACTGACATTAATTTGTATTAGGCACCTCTTTCTAGAGTTCTTTGTTTTCCCTGTCATCAGTAGGTTCTTTACGGCTCTCTTGCTCTCTCTCTTTCTCTCTCTCGCTTTCTCTAACACATTTTATCAGAACTGCTGTTCCATTAAGGAAAACTTCCTCATGCATTTTCTTCTTTGACTTCATACCTCCAAACTTTTGCCTGTGATGTTTTGAGAACACACTAAAAACCTTTTACTTTATCATATTTTATTTCTTTTAAATCACAACCTTTCTTATCCAGACTAACATAGATCTTTTCTGTGTAATGAAAAGACTCATCAAAGAGGTTTCCTAAATACAAAACAATTTCCCCAAAATAACAATACCGCTACAGTACATTTTATTTATTTATTTTACAGATAGCAATTTTGCTCCTGCCCCAGGATTATAGCAACAATTATAACAATTATAGCAGGGGGGAAGAAAAAGAAAGAAAGAAAAAAAGGAAGAAACCCACAAGATTCAAAATGTTAATTTTAACCTATTTACATACATTAGGGGAAATTTAGATACCTTACCAACTGTAGAAAGTATGAGGTGATAACTAGAGTAAAGTATTGCAAGTTTTCTGACTTGGTGAGCTATATTTTTTTGCAGGGAAATGTGCACTTTTTTGGGAGGAGTTGGTTTTTCTAAGACTAATTTTTTTTTTTTTTGTTAAGCTGTTTCATATTTACAGAGAAGTTACATGAAAAGTACTGGATGTCCTCTGTTTCCACACATGATCAAACTCACTCACCAGAGTGCTACATCTGATAAAATTAAGGAACATTGATCTATGAACACTATGTCACTTCAAAGCCATAATCCATACTAGGGCTCATTCTTGGTGCAACAGATTATATGGATTTGGATAGATGTATAATGACATATATTCACCATTGGATTATGCAAAATAATAATTTTATTATCCAAGAATTATCTGTGTTTCTAATCCTTAGTAATCACTGATCTTTTTACTGTCTCCATGCTTTTGCCTTTTCCAGAATATCATATAATTGAAATCAAGAATTACATAGTCTTCTCAGATTGACTTCTTTCATTAAGTAATATGCACTTAAAAGTCTTCCACATTTTATCATGAATTGATAACTCATTTCTTATTTTTTAAACTTTTTTATTATTTGTTTTATTTTGCATCGTTATCTACCCTAGGGTTCTCCCTCCATCTTATCACCCATGAACCATCATGTTAGTCTTTTGTGCCCCTCCCAGTGCCACTTCCCTCCCTTGCTCTATGCTTCAATTTTGCTGAGAGTTAGTTCTAAATTTTTCTTGTCTGTTTGCTTGCCTTCCCTTTTTCTCTTATATAAGTGAGACTTATTTCTGGCTTATTTCTGCTAACATGATTCCTTCTAGATCCATCCATGTTTGCTGCGAATGACATGTTTGGTTTTTTTTTTTTGATTGATGAATAATATCGTGTACATATACCCCAGCTTTCTCTACCATTTACCTATTTTGGGGCATTTGCATTGCTTCCATATCCTGGCTTTTCTAAATAGTGCTACAATAAATATCTGGGTGGGTACAGGTGTCTTTTTGGATTAGATTTTTTGTGACTTTTGGGTAGATTCCTAGCAATGGGATTGCTGAATCGAATGGAAGTTCCATTTTCAATAGTTTAAGGGTCCTCCATACAGCCTTCCATTGTGGCTGGACCAGTTTGCATTCCCACCAGCAGTGTAAAAGTGTCCCTTTCTCTGCACATCCGTCAGAATACTTGTTGCCCGTTTTCTTGATATGGGACATTCTTACTGGTGTAAGATAATATCTCATTGTGGTTTTGATTTCCCTGATTATTAGTAATGTTGAGCATTCTTTCATATGCCTCTTGACCATTTGTATTTCCTCTTTGTAGAAATGTCCTTTTAGATCTTCACCCCATTTTTTTTTTTTGACTGGGCTTATTTTTGTTAAGTTGTGTGAGGTCTCTGTGGATCTTTGTTATCAGGCCCTTATCACTTGTGTGTAGGGTGAAGATTTTTTCCTCTTTAATAATGAAAAATCTGCCATTTCTGGATATGCCACAGTTTACTTATCATCTACTAAATGGCATCTTGTTTGTTTCTAAGTTTTAGCAATATGAATAAGGCTGCCAAAAGCATCTATGTGCAAACATTTGTATGGACATTTTTAATTCATTTGGGATAATATTAAGAAACTCAATTGCCAGTTCACATGTGGTAAGAATATATTCATAAAACAGTGTCTTGATACACAGAAAAACTACTTGAAACAATAAACCAGTTCAGTAAGGTAGCCAGCTACAAAATCAACACACAGAAATCAGTAGCCTTCATATACACAAAAAGCCAAGAGAAGAAGAAATTTAAAAAGTCATCCCATTTACCATCACACCAAAAACAATTAAATACCTGGGAATAAACCTAACAAACAACGTAAAAGAACTATACAAAGAAAACTTTAAAACCCTACTAAAAGAGATAGAAGAAGACACAAGGAAATGGAAAGACATTCCTTGCTCATGGATCGGAAGAATTAACATCATCAAAATGGCCATCCTACCAAAAGCAATCTACAGATTCAATGCAATCCCATTAAAAATTCTGATGACATTCTTTAAAGAGATAGAACCCAAATTACAAAAATTCATATAGAATAACAAAAGACCTCGAATATCAAAAACTTCCTCTCCAAAAAAAAAGAGAGAATGGAGGCCTAACTATTCCAGACTTCAAGCTATACTACAAAGCCACGATACTTAGAACAGCATGGCAATGATACAACAACAGACAATCAGATCAATGGAACAGAACTGAGAGTCCAGAAATAAAGCCACACACATATATATATATATATATATATATATATATATATATATATTAGTCAACTAATCTTTGACAAAGGAGTGAAAAACTTACATTGGAACAAAGATAGCCTCTTGAATAAATGGTGCTGGGAAAACTGGACTAAGACATGCAAAAATATGAACCAAGACAACTCCCTCACACCATGTACAAAAATCAATTCAAAATGGATAAAAGACTTATATATCAGACCTGAAACCATAACATACATAGAAGAAACTTGGGCAAAACCCTCCATGAAGTACAATTCAGAAATCCCTTTCTGGAATCATCTACAGAAGGCAAAAAATTGGAGGAAAACATAAACAGATGGGACTACATCAAACTAAAAAGCCTCTGTACAGCGTAAGAGACAACAGAAAAAAACTAAAAGAAGTCCAACTAAATGGGAAAAATTTTTTGCCCTCCACAAGAGTGAAAAGGGATTAATAACGCAGATCCACAAGGAACTCACACAACTAAACAAAAACAAAACAAGAAGCCCAATCAAAAAGTGGGGAGAAGAACTGAAAAAAGACACTTCTCCAAAGAGGAAATACAAATGGCCAACAGGCACATGAAAAATTGCTCACTGTCACTAGCAATCAGAGAAATGCAAATCAAAACCACAATGAGATACCACTTTACACCAGTAAGGATGGCCCACATCAAAAAAACAGTCAGCAACAAGTGCAGGCAAGGATATGGAGAGAAAAGAACACTCTTATATTGCTGGTGGGAATGTAAATTCATCCAGCCACTATGGAAAGCAGTATGGAGGACCCTCAAACTAATGAAAATGGAATTACCATTTGACCCAGTAGTCGCACTTCTGGGAATCTACCCAAAGGAGACCTCAATGTGGGTACAAAAGGACACGGGTTCTTGGATGTTTATTGCAGCACTATTTATAATTGCAAGGACATGAAAACAACCCAAATGCCCCAGAACAGATGAATGGATGAAAAAGATGTGGTATATATACACAATGGTGTATTACTCATGAATTAAAAATGACAAATTTGATGAATTTATGGACACCTGGATGTACCTAGAAGAAATCATTCTAGCAGAAATGAGCCAGATAGAAAGGGACAGAAACCAAATGGTTTCACTAATACATGGTCAACCAAATGAAAGTACACAACGGGAGAGTGGGGACCAGCTGGAGCGGGTGGGGAGGGGAGGTGGTGGGTGATGGTGGTGGGTGACCCCCAGGGACCAAAATTATGTGAAATGTATATATAAATAAATTATTAAATAAATAAAAATGAAAAAATAAAAATAAAGTTACACAAAAATATAAATGGATAAATCATAAAAGAAAAAGCATTAAAGTGGATTCCGTCAAAAAAGCAAAAACAAAACAAAAAACAGTGTCTTGAAAGTGGCTATACCATTTTCGTTTTTTGACCAGCAATGAAAGGTTCTGTTGCTCCATGTTCTTGCCAGAATTTGGTGTTATGAGTAACTTGGACTTTGATCATTCTATCTCATTATTGTTTTAATGAATATATTATTGTTTTAAGTTGGGAGGAATAACATTTGATTCACTGAGTTGTTTTAGGTATTAAATACATGTTCAAAATATATAGCACAATGACTGTCATTTTGAGAGGTTCTTAATAAGCAGGTTTGTTATGTTCCCTCTTAATTAAGTCTTAAAACTTATGATTTGTTTTCATCTGACCCATAATCTTACCCCCGGGTTACCACTACCATTGCTATATATATCAAGGCCTTTTAATGCTGTAAATTATTGGAGGCAGGTCTAGGTATAGTATGGTTTCAAGAATGAACTTTCAGTAAGACCCTTTCTTAGCAGTCTTGAACCAAAGTCAATATCATAGTAAAAGTAAGGATTAATAATATCTTAAATAAAAGTGGTCAATTGATAAATGATCTCCTTAAATATTTAGGAGATTTTAGGCATTTAATCTTAAAACACACTTATTTTTTTCTTCATAATGCCATTGACAGCAGCTGATGCGACTAATAAAGCAACTGTTTTGTTTGTGTGCTTTTAACAGCACAGAACTTGGGGCCGGTCTGTTAACCACAGTCAAATTCTGCTCCACCACTTACCAGCCAATTAATTGAGCAAATTATTTAACTTCCTGGAGGCTCAATTTTCTAAATGTAGATATAATAGTATATACCTCAAATTTTATTAGTATTGTAATCAGGTGCAGGAGGCAAAAGCCTCAACTGCCAGCAAGCCACATTTAAAATGCAGCTTCTGCCACTCAGGTTCCCTCAGGTTCATACCACTTACATGTAGCAGTTGCCAGTAAAATGCAGTTTAATAAGGGACTATATTTACAAGGGAATATTAACAAGGAAAACAAAAAGTCCTTAAAGCCATAAGTGGCCAGTTTTCTTTGCTCAGTCACCATTTAGTCCAAAAGTCTCAAACACATGTCCAAGATGGTGCCCCTCTAAACCTGAGAGGTAGGCACTCTGCTAAGTCCAATCTTTTTCCAGCATTTTCTCCATGTTTCTGCTCAGCTTCTCCAAGTCTCTTCAGACATCTTCCACAATTGCTGATGCACAAATCAGCTTACCAAATCCCTGACCATCTCCAGGTACCAGCTCACTCTGTCACCTCCCTGTGGTATCATCATACTCTCCATACCTGCCACTGTTGTACCAGTCACCATGGCTCCTTGCCACCATCAGCTCACTCTTCCAGGGGGCTTCTGCCCACTCTGGTTAGTTAAACTACTCTTTACCTACCTGCCATTCTCATGTCTTTCCTCTCCCCAGAAGTCTCTGTATCAGTCTGCTCCTTTCCTTTTCTTTCTCTCTAAAATCCAAAGGCTCCAGTTTCCCTTTATACACCCTCTAAGTGATACATTTTTTTCTTCCCCTCCTGGGATTTGCAACAAAGTGAAAGTACCCCTTATCCTGTTCAGCCATCTTTTACCTCTGTGTTTTTTAAACAGTTAATGGCATCAATGCCTAAATTTTAATACTGCCCATGTTGGGGTTCCAGCTTCATTACTGCCCATATTGGGGTCCTGGCTTCAGTATGATCAAGTGAGTTATTATGTGTTAAGTGCTTAGAACAATATCTGGCACATAGTAACTGCTATTTGCATCTTTTGTCATCATATAAGATAAAGGACAGTAAAGTCCCAAAAGACTTTATATTCCCTCTCCTACACCTCCATCATCATGTTCAAGTAAAGACTGATAATGCATGAAAGGATAATCTTTTTCTTTTATTATTTATCTTAAGTTCAGAGGCAGATCAAGTAAACATTGCCTTTATAATCTTAACAGCTATACTTTGTCAGTGGACATTTAATTAGTAGTTTAAACAAAAAGAATTTTATTTTTTTCTTCTTGTAATTTAATAATGTTTATTTTTTAAAAACATAGATGAAATCACTCTTTGTATGGATAATTGCTATTAACATTTGGCATACTGCCACCTTCTAGAGCTTTATCCATGCATGAGATAATCATAGGCACACATATTTATTAAAGAAACAACTAAGCATACAGACAAAAGCTAAGAGAATTAAGCTATACAGAGCATAAAGCACCTTATATTTTTTAAATTGGACAAACCACAGGTATCTTCTTCTTATATAAAAAATTAACTTTCTTGTAGAATATCCCTATTTGAATGTAGCATGTTGAATATTTTATTGATAAGGATGTCTTTTTAGTTTCCCAGTATAATGAACAATAATGCTTACTTGTTGATAACTGTGTGAACAAAAAAATATTTGAATATTCAGATAAGTTTAAGAAATTATTTTACCTAAGTTTCTCTAAATTCAGTTTTGTTGATGATGCAGTGGGAAAGAATAGGAGTAGGGACACCAAATTGGTGCTGTTAATAATTTGGGTTCTGTGGTTATCACATTCCTGAATGATTTGCCTGGTATTAACAGAACATTGTGGATCATGAGTTAATACAAAGGTGCATGCTTCATTGGAAGACCAGGATTTTTTTGTCAGATCTGTACTTATTTTAAGGGAACATTAAATACCAGTTTTGTCAATCATTTTAACCACTTAGGAAAAAGGAAAATTAAGTGGAGAATTAGAGTAAAGCTTACTGTTGAATAATAATGTGCATGTCTGAATATCTGATATCTTCTTTTTTAGGGCCATTTAAATGATGCATTTAACACTTCTCTATTTCCAAGTGCTTATAGTATTAATGGTTTTGAACTATAATAATTCAGTTAATTTTCCTTTTGAAAAGAAATTAAGTGACCAAAATGATGGTGACTTAACATTTGTGTCAATGACAGAGAAAAAAGCAAATGGAAACCACATACTGTTCTATCTTAATTGGGTTGTAATAGTCTGATAAATACAATCATAGCAAATTCACTCTTTATCTTTGTTTTTCAGATGCAAAAATATGCACTTGTGTTACATTTAAAGATGAGTAGCTGACCTTTCTTTTTAACTTCAGCAGCATCTTACTTTGTAGATAATCTGCTTCATTAATGAAAATCAGAAGCAGCTTGGAGTATTTTGTGCATAATTAATTATGTTGGCAAGAAGATTTATGAATGCAATTTTTCTCAATTGCTCTGAACAGGCATAGCTGAGACAAACAAATAAATTAAAATGAAGTTATTCATGGTCTCTTTGTACAAGACAGTGTCAAGGACATATAGGAGAATTAAGTAAGGCATAAAGGCAGATAATTTCTTTATGGCCCAAATCACATATAAGATACATCTTTGCAGGGCAAACAAAAGTTATAGAATTTATTTGGTAGGTTTTGTAACTTTAGCCTCTTATATATCATAATTATGTAAACATATGTAATCATATTTCTTGTCAATGGAAAATTAAAATATCAGAGATGACATACATAGGCAAATTTCAGAACAATTGTCTTGTACCTGGTGAGCAATTGTAAAACTATATGTGTTTGGAAATGTACATATATGTGAATGTGTGTTCTCCTTTATGTGCTACTACCTGCTACTAGAATTTAGAACTTATATGATTAGGAAGCCTAAATTAATATGAAATAACAAACTATCTAGCCTAGTAACTAACGCTATAAATTAGGTTCGGTTTTTTTTTTTCTTACTAAAAAACTTTCTTTGAATATAGCTTAGTAACAATGACTGGTCTAAAACCAAAATAAGGGTTGATATACTTTCTAATCACTTTGCGGCTTAATTTTACCACAGGATTTTCTCTTTACACATAGGCAACACTAAGAATTTACTTTAAGTTACACTAGCAGTAAATACAAAATAAGTTAAAGTGCTTGTAGAAGCATGTGTTTTTGAAAGCAGTTAAAACCCCTCTTAATTAGCATACATGCTAATCATGATTGCTTTCAATGACACTGCATGTCACAGGTGGTAATAAAGGGCCTCAGCAGAGCTGCTGTGGCTTTTACATTTACCAACTATGTGATTCTGGACAAGTTACTTGGTTTCTGGGTCTCAATTCCCTTTTCTGTAAAATAGGGGTAATAGTAATATCTACCTGTAGATTTTGATATAAAAACAAAACATTATGTACGTAAAATTTCTTCCAGCACAGTCTGGCATATGTAAGGGCTCAGGCAGTGTTCACTGTGTCACTACATACATTGGTGGTTGCTCTCTGAGCTTTTCTGGACAAATGATGACTGACTCATGAAATCCTACCTATTGGATGAATCCTGTACCAGTTTTCTAAATCACCAGAGAATATTAGCTCTTTCAAACGTTATGATATAGATGGAAAATATATGCATTTCATGATGTGGTAAGCAGTCTACATTTTTTTTAAAGTTCCATCTTATTTGTGAAATGTTAAAAAAATATCTTATTTCTTTCTTCACCTTTAGGTATTTCTATAGTTCATTTAGAATTTTTATAATAGATTCAATTTTCATTAAATTGAGTCACTTCTACATATTGTTTACTTGGACCAATAGCTTAACAACATTTTAATTAGGCACAATTATGTAAGTCCCCAAATCAATTGCTAAGAGGCTTGAGGGGACACACACTAAATTACCTTTGCAGAAAACTAATGACAAAGCTGCTAACAGGTATGCTCCCTGGGAAAGACTCCGTGATGCTCATATCGTGCCCATATATGACAGTGAGCTGTCTGCTGAGCCCTGGAGCTCACTGTGGGTTTCCTTTTGGCCACCCAAGCCCTATTTTCCCCCCAGCATCCAACGCTGGAGATGGTTGACCTCCCTTTCTCCTCAATACTAGTACCACCTCAAACTCCAGAGCAGGGAATAGAACACATTCTCTCTTCTGCCCTTTTTTTTTACAGCCCTCAAAGACATGCAAAGAGGTCTAATTGCTTTTAATACTTTCTATAGGAGGACTCATAAGCAAACAAAATACATGGCACAGAGGAGGATGGTTAAAAAATATCCTTTAAGATTTACTGGTAAATATCATGGTTTCTGACTTTGATTTTTTCCAACCACTAAGAGTTTAGGAATAATTTTTAGCTTTAGATCCACTAGACTGTGTGATCTGAGAACTGGGATGTTATTGTGAAAATGTTGTGTCAAACTTTGGTACACACCTTAGAACATTTCTGTCTCTCTCTGTCACATACACACACACACATGCACATGTGCACACATACCCAGAGTGAATATATGTGACTAAAGCTCACTTTAGGATGGAACCCTAAATCATACTGGGAAAACCATGCCTTAGATATTTTTGACGGAAATACATATTGCTGAGATCCTAAGCTGGGTTCTTTTTACATTCTTGAAAAATAGACTTTCTACCACTACTGGAATTAGTCCCTCAGTGAATCAGAGTAATGCTGAAATTAAATTCCGGTCCAGAGATTTCCAATGTACCAATTTAAACCTTTGGGTTAAATAGGTTCCCACCAGTGAGCAATTAGAGATAAAAAGCCTACTTAAATACAAAGTAACAGTTGAGGGTAATCTTGGGAGGAAAGAAAGTCCTGAGTGACTTTTTTTTCAACATAGACATGAGAAGAGAAATGAAGTTAAAATAACTAAATACATAAAATTATTATTCCAAATAGTGAGATAGATTGTCAGTGAAGCTCTTAAAGTGACAAATTTTTCTAAAAAGAAAGCATGTTTTAGTTTTCTTATTACCCATCAAGCAGAACACTGGGATCCAAGAACTTGTTGGGAAGATGCTGATACCTTCCAGATGACTTCAGCACTTCATGGAGGTCTTCAAGATTGCACAGAAAAAAATTGGGAACATTCTTGTCCTAGAATCTCTGAGATGAAGTACAAATAATAAGCCAGTAATGAAATCAGTCCCAGAATGAAACTAGAAAGAATCTAAACTGCAGAACCAGTCTCCCTACAGGGTCAGATAGACTTTTAAAATGTCCAGGAAGAATTTCCTGTAAATATTGTCTTGGTTTGGGGAACTAGTGTCAGGGTGGTCCAATGGGTCTGTCTGTTACCATTACTAAAAACTGTAAATTATTCTCTGTTAAAGGGCAACCACGGCCTTAAAAGTTGAAGTTTTTGTCTATCTCAGTCGGTCTCCCTTCCTAATTGAAAAAACAATCACTGCTCCCTTTTCTATGATCCATGTGAATTTAGTTAGGGAGGAGGAGCATATCATCCAGGTGTAAGTTCATTGATGTTCTCTTTAAGAAATTGCCCCTTTAACACTCAGAGTAAAAAGATGACATTGTTTTTGTTGTAGTGACAGTTGATTTTGCTATACAGAAGTTGTTTTGCAATAGACTGTGGTGAAGGAGCATGTATGCTCTGGTGGTTGAATGTCAGGTGATAACAACACCTGTGGGGCAGATTCTGTGTCACTGAAACTCAGACACAGTTCACCAATGCTACCTCAATGAAGACTGAAGAGAAGTCATTCTCTCCTTGTCATGTGAACCCTCCCTTTTCTCCTTAGCACCTTAAGTCCTTCAGAGATTTACCCCTTTTCTCTCTGGTTGAATTTAGAAACTGCGTAATGTTTTTACATCTGATATTCACATTTTTAACTGACTTTTCTTTTATTAACCAATCTGATATTGTTTTGATTGCTCATCTGCTAGAGAAGAATCTAGAGAGGTGAAGGACCTCTCCTGTGCCCCAGAAAAGATACTTTTAAACTGCTTGGCATTGTTTCCTACCTTACTTCCAAGTTCTCAAATGCCAATGACATAGCTTTACAGCATATGTATTACCAGCTAACAGAGCAAATGATATTTGAATTCTGACTACTGCTTAACTAAATGCAGAGCACATTTGACTGGATTATCCAGGCAGTTTCCCTACTGCACAAAAGAAAAATGAAAAGAAAAATCATGTATGGGATCTAAAATGGCAGGTATAATACTAGAATGTCTTCACAGTCACAGTAGACATTAGAACTGTTGCCTGAGACCATCAACTGTAATGGAAAATATCTGTCTATGTGTACATTTTTGATCATTGCAAGAGACTATCAAGTCTTGGGTTAAAGATGATAAATAACTAATACCTTTTCCCTTTTATCAGTCATCAGAGTTGTTTTTTTTTTTTTCTTCTATCTCTTATAATAGCTGGCTATTCAGCAAGAACTTTCACCACATGGAAAAGAAAATGAAAGTAATTTGAAATGATTTTTATCTTCCCTTAAGCGTTTCTGTTAAGATGACTTGATTTGTTTATTGCTAGCTCACCTTCTGCATAGTTTTAAACAAAGATCAGAAGAGAAGATCTGATTTCAATTGTAGAACATATTGTAGATAAAGAGACCAATAGTTTATAAAAGTCTGATGTATTGCTTCAAGCTGCAGCAAAAGTCCATTTTCTTGCCACCTAAGTAGTTTATCCTTTGACCATCAAATGGCATTTTCTGTTGCTTCCATTTCCCACATTTTAGTCCTATTTTCAGTGTTTACTGTTTGATCCTCGGTGCTTGCTGTCACCTCTTCTCACAACCTCTTCCTCCAAGCCACTCATCACCTGCACATCCATTCTCTTCTCTAGAGCACTATTTCCACTGAACCTACATGGTTGTTCACAGAGCTTATATCCATTGTAGAAATAGATTCTGTAATTGTGTTTTGGCTTTTATATTGATCACAAACATAACCAAATAAGAACAATTCTCATCTCTTTAAAAATCCTTTGGTTTTGAAGATGGATGTGATGAGAAGATAAAGCACTAGACAGAAAAGTCTGAATTCCAACTATGACTTTTCTGTCTGTGGAATGTTCCTCTTAAAGGTTTTATGATCATAGGTAAGTTATTTAGGTCACTTAGGTCTCAATTTCCTCATCTGTTGGAAAAGCAAGTATTTCCTTCTTAGGAGGGATGTAAACATTGGATAAATTAAACTGTAATCTGCCTGATACTGCTCTTCTATGTCCATTTTATTTCTCTTACTATTTTTTCATGAACTCACTTGGCCAAAGAACTTGTTATATATTAATCTGTTTAAGTATATATTTTTCCAAATTATGTTTGTTGAGAGGTAAAGTAGGTTTGTTGCTCTTATCTTTCATCAGGGAGTTGAAGTAGGACAGATAGTTCAACAAGTAAAATCTATCCTTCCTTACCCAAAGCTCAATGTTACTCTCTTCCAACCTTTTCGTTCTTTCAAGTATATTCTTGCATTACCTCTTATTCCTGTGTCTTCAGTTTCCTGTGTCTGAAACAAAACAAAACAAAGTAACACCCCACATAAACTCATCTAATAAAATAGATAGGAAAATAGGGAGGGAAGAAGTCTCTTACCTCTGCTTCCCTTAAAGCTACTCACCACCCTCCTCTCAGTAGTCAGTGCATTCTTTGAAAAGGTAATTAGTTTGATTTTCTCATCCCCTATTCAGTGACCCTTTAATGATTAACAACTGATAATCCACCCCCACCATTCCCTTGTATCTACTATTATAAATAAATTTCTCTTAATTAAAGCTCAAACTTGAGATCTTCATTTAACAAATAAACATGTCCTGAATTTCCATGAATTGCAGAAGCATCCAGTAAAAATAAATTCACATCACATATGTGACTTTAGATTTTCTAATAGGCACTTAAAAATATATGGAAGAAACATTGAAAAATAAAGTCATAAAAAATGAAAAGCTTTACTTTGTTTCACCAAATATTTCTAAATTAGTATTTTGGCATATAATTAATATTTATACTCTTAACAAGATATTTGCATGATTTCTGCACTGAATGTATGAAATCAGCTACGTATTTTATACTTTAAGAACATCTCAATTTAGATTTGTTCCAGGTAGTCAGAATCAGTATGCACTTAGTAACTATCAAATAAGACAGTACAGATCCACAGAATTTGACTGAATTTTCTTGCCACCCCTTATTTAATTTCTAAGGCAATTCTCGGTTTTCATTTATTATCTCTGACTGCTTCTTTTCATCTTGCTCTTTGTCCATGTCTCCTACCACCTCCCCCAAAATATGAAGCGAGCACTACTCCTCACAGTACTTTCCCTTCTGGGCAACAGGTACCTAGAATGTCATGTCATTGTGATGAGATGATGAAAAGCACATTTCTTAGGCCAACCTGACAAGAAATGGGTCAAGAAATTAAGACAAAAGCTGGAAAGAGAAGAAGTGTTCTTATTTTTCCCCTAATCTATCATTGCAAAGGACCAATTTCCAATGTATATTCTGAATGCTTTCTGCTGTTTCTTCCTTTCCATATCCTCCACAATCTTTAGCTCATTTTCTTATCCTTTTTCAGGGAATCACATTCCACAGAATTTCCTACTACATAATTTATTATGCTTAGACAGCAGCTGATATCATTTAAACACTTATAAAAATGCTCTTCAAATCTGCAGCTGTCTGCAATAGCTACTTTGGATGTGATGACTGATTTACTAAGTGGCAGAATGTTATGGTTGACATACACTCATTTATTTAGGGTTTCTTTATATCAGAAGGACTCAGAATTTATAATGCCTGTATCCTGCAGAACACACACACACATCTAAGACACTGCTCGTATGTGTGAATGTTTTATGATAAGATGTAATACACTCATCATGAATTTTTGAGTTTTATATAAAATTGTCACTATATCTTTATGTCTCTTCCTCTGGTGAAACTGATGACAAAAATATGTAATCTAGAGAGTCAGCATGCTTTATCAGAGAGGTATATGATCAGGATATAAAAAAAAAATACCACCATAGATCCTTAACTATGTTTCTTATAGGACATAATATTCCCAGACAGGAATAGTATCCTTTGGGGGTTGAAATAGGGGATGGATGAGGTCATTGTAGAAACTTTCTAAAAATTAAAACAGCTTATTCTTTTCTGGTGTTCACTCCTGCTGACATATGCTAAATGACACATCTTTGACTCACAAAATTGAATAGGATTATCTGAGGATTCAGACGTCTCACCTGTTTTTAGAGATTAGCAAACACCTGTTTGTACCCACTTTTTATTTACTCAGATTCTATATTAACATTCTCTATTAGCATGCTTGAGAGTTTTTAATTTCTCACACCTCAGTAACTAATAACTAAAATTCACTTTCGGTTCTTAACAATAATTGCATGGTGGTGTAGTCATGATCCATTTCATTTGATGAAAACCTTAAATCCTTTCTCCAGTTAAGTTCTTTGAGCTCATTGAATCTATAGTGAACAATTATTTTTTTAAAAAGCTAGATAAGCTAATGAATACATTTTGTAGCTCTTAATAAATACTCTGTGGGTTCTAGCATGAACAAAATACACACTATCTAGTTTTTATTGGGATTACCAGGGGAAAAAAAAACAGACTATTTGTAATAATTGTAAATATGTGAATATGATATTTTAGATTTGGGAACTAACTATGTGTGTTTTGGGCACAGATTGCCAAACATTCTGGAAAAAAAAATAAGACATGCTTTATACGAGAATTGTTAGAGTCAACATTAGTTTATTCTTCATGTTGATGCTAACATAAAATGCTGGTTAACAAAGACTTCCAAGAAAAAAAATTAACAAAAATCTGGCAAAAACTTCCTATCCCATATTTTACTATCTCTTCCATAATGAAAGATGCTAAACATTGGTATAACTGTTTGATCTCATAATCAGCTGTTATAAGCATTGGAAATAGGATTCCTATTCTGGTTGCTTCTGAACTGGACTACTGTGTGTGTGTGTGTGTGTGTGTGTGTGTGTGTGTGTGTGTGTGTAACTATATAGTTAGCCCTAACTGTCTCCTTGCCTTGATCACCTACTTTATACATTTCTTCATGTTATAAGAGTTTAGAGAATTCTCAAGGTTTTGTAGGCAAGACAACCTAGACTGGAGGAAGATGGAAATGCTCACCAGTTAAACAGACTGTAGGATTCATTCTTCAGGTTTAAAATAGTTGCCCCTGGTGACAAGACTGTAAAACTTTAGATTGCCCAAACAGGGTAGTGGGTCAGTGGGGAAAGCATAGACTTAGAAATAATGTAAGCATAGGGCAAATCTTCTCTTTTTCATTTGCTATATAGCACTGAATAAGCTGCTTAATTCTTTTCATCTTTCCAGTGATGGCATCATGTCTCTGATAGAGTTGTTGAGAGAAACAGAGATGATGCTCAAAGGCAACTAGCAAGTTGTCTAGCATATAATGGACAGTTAGGAATTAGTAGTGACGATTGTAAGACTAGCATTTGGAGTAAAAATGTAAGTTTCTTCTTTTAATTAGGATAAGGAATCTGTATCCCCCAGCTCTGTTTCATCAGTCACAACAAATTATGTTATTTAAAAATGTACAGCTTCTTTTTAAAAACGTTTTAATATTCTTATCTCATTGTTTTTCTTTCTTTTTTAACAATATTTTATTTCTTCCCTCGTAGGTAGTCCCCATAATTTAAGCCTAAATTAATGGCTTGTATTTTTTTAAATCTAATAAAACCATTTAAAGATGAAAAATTAAAGATGTACAGCTTCTTTCAAATCCTTTAGGATTTGCTGTTTTAATTCTGTATGAGTTGGGCTTTGTAAATCAAGTCTAAATGAGTATGATCAAACCCAAAGCCATTTATGTCAGTAGGATTTTAATACCTTCTTCACTATTTTTCTGAATATAGATCTTTAGTAATTGCAACAAACTTTGTCTTTTTATTATAGAAACTTTAATTCTGTATATTCTGTTCAATATCTTCATGTGGGTCTATGTAACTATACCCAGATTTATGCTATAGCCAAGAAAGCAAACTTATATTCTAAAAGAACACATGATTTATAGAGTGTGTGGGAATAAATTTTGATTCTTCTTTGCTAGGAAATTTTGAATTATTTTCTTCTGCCTTGTAATCCGCTGAACTATTGTTTTCATAATTTACAGGATTTTTTCCCCTTCTCAAGCTCATGGAGGTTGAAATGAAGGAAAATTGATAATATTAGTTTAAAACCTGAAATAAACCTATACAAAGAGAAGTTGAATTAGCTTAATTTTTAAAAGGTTAAGGAATAACTTCTGAATTTTTACTCACTTGTATAATCATTTGAAATTTCATCTCTCTTTGTTATTTTTTACCTAGGTTACTTGTTGGTTTCAGAACACCATAAAGGATTTAAAAGAACAGAGTTTAGGCTCATCTCTTTCAGACAATGAGGATCTAATCCATAAGCATGAAGAACTAACAATAAAAGCAAAGGTAAGGTACATTAAAAAATAACTGAAAAATGCATGGATTTTTCTTGACTATGCCTTTAAGAGTAATTTAGAGAACTAAAATTTTCCTTTTATTAAATTGCTCTTTACATAAAAAGGAATCTGATAGCATTAATTAATATCACTGTCCATTGATTGGGCTTCTAGAACAATATTAAGCAAAAAATATGCCCAACAACAATAGCATCTTTTTTTTGAATACTGTTTTAGTTCTTATAGTAAATATAAGATGGGCATTGTCTAAATTATCACAAAAGGGTAATACTTTTTCATATTGTACAGATCCAAACAAACAGTAGATTTACAGATGCAAAGTAAATTTACCAAGTTTAATAAATCTTGCCAGTAGTAGAGTTGTAATTTGAATGTCTTATCTAATTTCACTGTCCAAGCTCTTAAATATTATGCCTTGTTACCTTTTTAAAGAAATCTTTTTTTTCTTCTCCACTGAGTTGTCATTGTATTATCATGTTTATGATTTACAGGTTTTTTTTCTTGTTCCCACTCATATTTCTCTAGTTCCTTAACTTGTTTTAAATGTATTTGTTTTGCAAAATGTGTTAACTGCTAGTTAGGGAACTCCTTGTATGTGTGTGGAACATGCATTTGGAAACATGAAGCATGGAAAGCAGTATGAACAGAGCAGTTCAGTAGCAGAGCACCTCTCTCCGTTGTATCTGGTATTTGGAAATTGATTATTTTGTACATGTGGGCTCTATCAGCACTTTCCAGAGTTCTTTACAGGTACTTCATTTTGGTCAGAAGTTAACAAAAGTCAGAGCATGATAGGTGCCAGTGGATTTGTTGCAAGGATCTGAACATCTGAGTAGTATTCCTCTGTGTGTGCATTTCTGTGTGTGTATGTGTGTGTGTGTGTGTGTGTTCTACATCTTCTTAAGCCACACTTCTGTTCTCAGGTACTTAGGTTGCCTGTTATAAATAGTCCTGCAATAGACAAAGGAATTCTTATATCCTTTTGAATTGGTGTTTTTTATTTCTTCAGGTAGATATCTAGGAATGAAGTTGCTGGAGATTATGATAGATATATTACTAATATCTTGAGAAACCTCCATATTATTTTCCATAAGAATTGGACCATCTACATTCTCACCAAGAGTATAAGGATTCCTAACCAACATTTTTTTGTTTCTGGTTGTACTGATATATAAAATGGTACCTCACTGCAATTTTGATTTACCTTTCCCTGATGATAAATGATTATGCACACCTTTTCATCTGCCTGTTGACCATCTGTATGTCTTCTCCTCAATTTTTGATTTATTTTTCTTTTTATTGAATTGTGTGAGTTCTTTAATTTTTTTATTTTCAATTTTTTAATTTTAATATTTTATTTATATATAAATTTCATATCTTTGTAATCCCCAGGGTTCACCCCCCTACTCTCTTTGATCATTCCTACCCCCCTCCTCCGAGTTGTGTACCTCAGTTTGGTTGTTTCCTTGTTTTGACTTTCTCTCATGGCTTTTTTTTATTTTTTCTATGTCCCATATAATAGTGAAACCATTCGGTTTCTGTCTTTTTCTTTTTGACTTGTTTCTGCTAGTATGATTTCTTCTAAGTACAACCATATTACCATAAAATCATCCAATCTGTCATTTTTAATTGAAGAGTAATATTCCTAAATGTCTGATAACAAAGATACACAAAGAACTCACACAACTTAACAAAAACAAAGTAAAAAACCAAGTTAAAAAGTGGGGAGAAGAATTAAAGAGTATTTTATATGAGTTATTTATATATTTTAGATACTTTCACCTTATCTAATATAGAGTAAATAATATTTTCTCCCATGCAGTAGGGTGTCTTTTTGTTTTAATTATAATTTCTTTCACTATGCAGAAACTTTTTAGTTTAATGTAATCCCGTTTGTTTATTTTTGCTTTTGTTTCCCTTGCTTGGAATTGAATTCCCAAATATATCACTGAAGTCAATGTTATGGAATATTCTGAGACTATTTTCTTCTATGTATTTTATGATTTCAGGTCTTACCACCAAGTCTTCTTTAATTTAATTTAATTTTATTCCTTAAATCACAACCTCAGTAAATGGTTTTTGGATCCCTCTTCCTCCCTTTCGTGCCCCTTCCATTCACTCAGACCCCTCTTTTTATTGTTTTCTAGTCTGTGTTAATTCCATTGGTCTCTTTATTTCCTGTGACAGTGTCCTTTCACTGGGTGAAGGACTGTGTTCATTGGGACCATGCAAAACATGTTAGTAGGTTTTCAGTGTTAGCCTTCTGTTGGGCAGCCAGTCTATATTTATTTGTTGTCTATCCATATTTTCTCATTGCAGGCTGTCTTCTCTAATCACTTCTCTGTGTTGTTTTGCTGCTTTACCTTATGGTTCTGGCATCTGGTTAGGGGGCCTCCCCAGCCAGTGTCAGTGAAGAAGTTTCTCTATGGATACAGGTATCTGCGATTGAAGGCCATTGAAGATCAATCTCCTCTGCCTCAGTTTGCAGCTTTGCTGTGGGGCCAATGCCCCCACTCATTGGCCTTCCTCTCCTGTTGTGTGGGGAGGGGCAACTTGCTCTCCTAGATGGCATCTCAGAAATGAGGTCTTGGCTCTTCCAGACCTGGTGAGCGTGTAGGTGCGGATTCGTGACATCATATTTCCATAGTT
Source organism: Uropsilus gracilis (assembly GCA_004024945.1). Lineage (NCBI taxonomy): Eukaryota > Metazoa > Chordata > Mammalia > Eulipotyphla > Talpidae > Uropsilus > Uropsilus gracilis. The sequence continues at coordinate 126,099 of PVHY01001812.1, forward strand.
GTTTCTCCAGTCTCGCATGCTCTGGTTCCCTTGATATGTCATCTCCTGTGTCCAGCTCAGACTTGTAAGTTGGATTTTTACCTGGTCCTTCACCCGTTCTATGATGGGGCTTGTATTATTTATGTTCTTCCTCCTCCTGAAGATTAGCTAGAGTGAGAGTGAAATGGAAGGGGCACTCTGCCCCCCTCCCACCTGCACACTGGTACTTCCCTGTGTGAGGGTGGGTTCCAGATGACTGGGCAGGCACAGACTCAAGTTCCTTTGGGGTAGGGGCTTGGCTGCACCATGTCTTGGTCCATTCAGGCAGCAGATGGCTGCCCTATGCAACATTTGCTGGTGGATGAGGCTAAAACCCCACTCGGACTCCCCCCCCCCAAGCTTTCAGGTGCAGGAGGCCTACCTGTAGTTCCTCACCACCTTGGCTGCCTACTGACAAAGAGGTCCTGACAGCCCAGGACCCCAGGCATGCAGACAGCCATGTTGCTGCCTACTGTTAGGCAGGGCTTACAGCACCGCCCTGCCCCCACGCTGGTTCCTCCCTGGCACCACCACCAAGTCATTAATCCATTTTTAGTTAATATTTTTGCTTTTTGTGTGGTGTGAGAAAGTATTTAGTTCCATTCTTCAGTATGTCACTGTTCAGTTTTCCCAAAGTCATTTGTTGAATTTTGCCCAATGTAAACTCTTAATGCCTTTGTCATACACTATTCATCTAAGTGTGGGTTTATTTCTGAGATCTGTTTTATTTCATTCACCTGCGTGTATATTTTTATTTTGAAACCATACTAGTTTTTTCTGATAACTTTAATTTTGTAATTTAATTTGAAGTCCAGGTATGTGATGCTGTGATGCTTCCATGCATCCTCTTTTTTTTTTTTTTTTAAATCAGGATTACTTTAGCTATTCTGTGTCTTTTTTAAAATTTCATATAGATTCCACTTACATTTCTTTGTTTTTTTTTCTATTTCTTTGGTGAATACCATTGATTTCTATATCTTCTGGTTCATTATTTGTACATAAGAATGCAATTGATTTTTTTAAAGATTGATTTTGTAACCTTCCATGTGACTATGCTGATTTTTTATTTCTAATAATATGTATAGTGGAATCTCAGAGCTTTCCAAGTAAGGGGAGTTTTAATTTGCTAAAAAAAATTTGAGGTGTGAAAGCCAGTTTTATAGTTTATTCTCTTCTGAGTTGGGAAGGTGCCCCTAAGTGAAGAGAGATTCTTTTACTATAATTAGGGCTTACTATTTCTGTTTCGCTTTTAATTAAATTGCTGCAATTCCTAGCCCAGATACATACAAAGAAAGGGGGAGCACTTTTAATCCCGCCTGTTTCAAGACCTTTTTCCCCTAGCTTGTACCATACTCATTTGTTAAGGAATTGGAGAGGGCAAACTTAGAAGCAGGTTAGGTTGCTTATCTCTGATTTATTATTATCTTCTGATCAGAGTCCAGTTCTATTCTGATGTTTCTTCCTCTGGCTACTGAGGTGAGGCACTATTTTCAAAACTGAAAATATATGCCAACAAGCTATGCCCAGACAGCTAACGAGACCAAGTATCACACCCAGAAATTGCTTTGTGGCAAATTTTCTGTTGATGTCATCTGCCCTTTCTATCCAGATAGCCAAGCAGCCCTGACACTGATACCCAACCAACCACTCAAGGAAAGTTCTTATATGTACACTTTATTCTCACTTTGTTAGCTTTTTGGAAACACCAGCTACAGAATTTGTGCCAGATGAAAATGTGGAGAACTTTCTTTAAAAAAAAATCATTGAGATTTCAAAATACTAACAACAGAGCAAGGTCTGGGGCCCCTGTAAACCCAGGACCAGTATGCTTTCCCATAAAAAGCCAGTCCAATTTATATAGTATTAGGGCTGCTGGGACCAACTAGCACTTTGGCTGGTCACACATTTCTATGAGCCATTTTTACTAATCTCTTTCTACTACTATTAGCAAATTTTCTGAACTAAAAATTAAAGTGCTATAATGAGTTACATCTACATGGGGGGAGGAGGAGTCTCAAATTTTGTTATTTGCTGTATAACCTTGGGTACACTTGATTTCTAGGAACATCACCTTCTTTACGTAGCAATCATAGCAATTTAATTAGAAAATGTTTGTAGAGGCACCCAGATTTTGGTAGTGGTTCCAAATTGTTGTTTCCTTTTTTATTCACGGTGTAAATTTTCAAATAGCTTTCATCTGTGTTTTTTCAACAATCTCATTCCTTGTTCTTATAGAAAAAAATGTTAAACAGGAACCAACATAATGAATTTGGGACTTTTGCTTGTGTATGTGGATATGAGAAGAAGGGGAATATTCCTTTCAAAGGAGATTTAATGTAAAGCAAGATCTCAAGCTGGGGTTCATTGGTGAGAATTCCTATAAATAATCTGGTAAAACGAGAAACTGGTTGTATCTTCTTCCCACTACTAAATAGAACAACAGGGAGCTGTTCTGTTTTGCTTGTTAGTCTACTCAGTAACTTCTCTCTAAATAAGCTTTGAAAATGCCACTATCATTTTTTTTTACCAGCATACATTCTGTTAAGATATATGGGAATTTTCATAACTCTCAATAAATTGTGCTACCTTACTCAAAATGTGTTAAAATGATTCAACTAAATTTTTAAGTAAATTTTGAATGTGAGTTATTATATTAAATTACACCTTCTTTGCTAAATATGAAAAGATATTTTCCCTTTACATAGTAACAAATAATGAAATAGTAGGCTTATATAATTGCAAACTATCTTTTGATTGAGAACTTTAATAATTCAACAAGGTTTGACTTCAGTCTTTGGAGTTCAGTATTTCTTGTAGGGTGTACTAAAATAATACGCAAACCAACACTTTAATTTTCTTCTTTGAGGAAATATAATATTTTTCTTCTACCTATCAGGAAAAATATTGATATAAGAATTTCTTTTATGAATAAACCTGCATTTCTGTGGAGAAAGAAACTTTTCTTTTCCAATTTGAGTATACTGTTTGGGAGCTTGTAAATTAACTGATAATAATAGATTAAGAGCAATAATTGCAAGTTTTATTTTCACAGGTGCACATGGGAGGTCTAGTAACTGGAAAACTCATGAAATAGCTTGAAATACAGATTTATATATGTATCAAAGTAACAAAAGAGGGAGTGCTCTGGCTGGAGATGTAGGCAATTTACTGGGCTTTTGTTTGATCAACTGGAATGACAGTGGAAATTCCCCATGGGGGGTTAATAACAGTGGAATTTTTACTTCCTGGTCCTAAGAAACATGATTCAATCAGAAAACTCCCTGGGAGGGGCATTAATGGAAGCTACATTTGGGCTCTGCTTAAGTTTAGGTAATATTTCTTTGTTTGACTGATGATTGTTCAGGTGCTTTTCATTTGAAATAATTTTCATACCATCAAGACAGCTTATTAATTACTACTTCTGTAATTTCAACCTAATCTTCAATTCCTGTCCCTTTTTTTTCACTTTAGTGTGCACACTACAATCATGTAGAAGACTTGAAAAAATGTTAAAGTCTGCATCTCATGCCCAGAGATGCCCTACAATTTGTCTGGGGCATTAGATTTTTTTTTTTTTTAGTTACTGGCGCACTTAAAATGTTGGGATTTAAATCAAAAAAGAAATCCAAGTTCCCTGTTTCTTCTAAAAAACTCCAGAGGTCTGGTAAAATCAGCTCACCTCTCTACAGACATCCTGACTTTTGGCTAGAGCCTAGTAGCAGCTGTTTCCTTTAGAAACAGCTTCCATCAATCTTCATTACTACCTTTTTCCCATTTTTGCTTCACTCATTTTCATTGCATGCCTGCCCCAAATAAATCTTTGAGTTTGAGACCCAGTGGTTAATGGGTAACACCCAGATAAAGCTTGGTTTTTGGAATCATTTTATTATTTTACTTTATTTTTTATTTTTTCATTGATTATATATTATTTCAATTGTATTTATCTATGTATTTAATTTTTCATCATTGTATCCCACCACCATAGTAATCTTCACTTTAGAAGACAACCTTGAATACAATAGGAACGATAAACAGGGGGAGGGGGTTGTACTGAAGATTGGAAAAACATGGACTATTCTACTTTGAATGAGAATGACTTTCTATGCTCTACATGATGTTTCTTGAGATGAAGTGTTTTAAAGATGTAGAGAAGAGATTTTCGTCTTTTGTGACTCCCAGATGGTAGCAGTTAGAAGTCTTTAGAAAAGTAGAATTCAGATTCCACCTCTTGGGACCTATTGGATCACCAAATGAGCTTTAATAAATTTCCTTCAGAGAATTTGTGTTGATGCTAACCTGGAGGCTTTTCCCTTAGGTTTTTGTTGTTTTTTTTTTATCTTCACATGCTCTTTAATTTTCATAGATGACTGAATATTGTTTTAAAATCCTGATTAACAATAATATTTGAAATTCTAGTCAAGTAATAATTTGAAATGGTGTAGAGAAACATTATCTTCAATGTTTTGCTATAGTATTCACAAATCTCAATTTCAAGATAAAATCATCTGTGATTTCTCATCTAATGTGATTATCTGTCATGAAAATATTTTCCAGTTGTTGATGAGTGGTTTTATAAATTGCATTTATGATCATAGCCTCAAATTCCTTCAAATAAAATTGCTGGAGATCTTTTGAAAAAAAAAAATTAGCTCCCATGGAAACTTTATTTTGAGGGAAAAGTCAAGTTTAAAGTTATAAAATATAACTGTGAGTTAAGGAAGTAAATCAGACTTTCTTACAAGTTTATTTGAAAAAAATTCATTGCATAATTATCATTTATAAGAGCATTTATAAGAAATTGACTCAAAGTATGTATATTTCCTTATTATCTTGATTAAATAATGTAATATCATTTTGGAAAAATTAGAAAATACATAAAATGAAGGAAAATTAAAATTACTCTTACTGCATGAGTATTTATAGAAATGGGAATGCAATATAATAGATAAAAGTGTTTCAATTCCAATGTGTGTTTGTACATTTATTTATTTATAGATACGCAAATATATGAAATTGTTGTATTGTCTTAATGTATGATTTTTTTAATTAGCATTATAAGCATAAACATTACTTCATTCAAATGCATATGTTAAATATACTTTTAAACTGCTGAATGTTATTAATCTGTGTTAACATGTTATACACTATTCGAAGCAGCAATATACACTATCTCAGAACATGGCAGTGCAGTAAATGGTATACTCATAGATCTTGGATTTAAATTCTATATCTCTTCTTACTTCAGCTAAGAAACAAAATTCAACCAACTAAGTCGTGAGATTTATTGACTTTATTAAATGATTCATGAATCAACCAACATTCCATCTAGATAGTAAAAAGTGT
>PVHY01001812.1:131559-144453 GCA_004024945.1 Uropsilus gracilis
ATGCCTGCTTCTCTCTACAAAGCAGGCTGCAAGCAGTTAAATTAGCATTTTCACTGTTCACCTCCACCATTGGCATGCAAAAATCAGCTATCAACTTCTCTCAGCTCTCTTTCCCTCTTTCATACCTAAAAAGAAAAACTTAGAAACACAGTTTAAACTTTAGACTAGTTTGCCTCAATTTACCCTCTTTTAAACTCATGGATTCTTTCCACCATCCCCAGCTTTCTCAACCAGCATTCCAAGTCAAAGCAAGACTATCAGTGCAGACTAATTTATTTCTAACAAAGTGATTTCCTAATTACTACAAAAGAAACATGTAAGTAAAACTCATATTACTTTAACATTGTCCAGAACCTTTCTCAACATTGTGCAAAGTCCTTTCCTGGATTACCTAAAAACCCTCACTCTCTCAGTCCTGATCATCTCACCAATGTCCAGTCAGTCAGAGTTCATCTCCAGATGCTGGAAGACATCTTCCTTTGATATGCTCCTTTGCTGTGCTCCTTCTCTCCCATGCCATCTTCTTTCTCCTTGTCGTCTTCCTCCAGGTAATAGAAGAAACTTCAGGGTACCAGACCCAGCAAAGTTTACTTTCTTTTCGGGACTAACTTTCACATGGCCTCTTCCAGACACAAGTCAAACTCCACAAAACAAACTCCAACACAGAGTTCAAATCTGCCAACTTCTTAACTGCCTTTAACACACATGTGGCTAGCCTGGGTCAGCCAAGGGCTGCAGGCCCCAGGCCCACATGTGGCCGAGCTCACATGGTTCACATCTCCATCCTACAAAATGACCGAAACCAAACCTGAATCTCAATCTCCATTCCCATCTTCCTTTTATTTTCCTTATTTTAAACTTCTTTATATATCCTTTCTGTTTTCCATCCTTCCAGGAACAGCTCCTGAATTATAACATTACAAAGAAAAAAACCTGTTTCCCTCCTTCCTTCCCCTTGTGTCTTTCTGAAAGGAAATTCTAACTAAGGCCAGTCTCACATTTTAGCATACCTTCCTTGAAATCTGCAATCTTAAACGGGAGACAATGACAGGGGGGTAGCCCACCCTATCAGAACCATGTTTCCTGGTTCCCGCTGTGGCTCCCGCTGTGGCTTCCTAGGCTGTCACTTACAAGCATGTGCTACCATGTCTGGCTTCCCAGTAATTCTTTTGAGGCTTGATTTTTTTTTTTTAAGCACTTGTGATACACACAAGTGTCTCAAAGTTCTATATCAAAGATCTAGATCAAAGTTCTATATCTGACCTGGGTTCCCTCTCATTTAAAAGAAGGCAATAGTTGTAACTCATTCAGATATTTTTTAGGATTGTGTTCTAATGCAATAGTATTTAACATAGCATAAGCACATGATTTGGACTTTTAAAATGGTAATTAACTAAACCTATCTTTCACTAAATTCACATTTACTAAATTCACAGTGTTGTGTAATATCACCACAACCTAGTTACAAAACATATTCATGACCTTAAAGTTGTTATATACACTTTAAACAATCAATTCCTCATTTCCCCCAGCCCCTAATAACTACTAATATGCTTTTTGTGTGCATGAATTTACCTGTTTTGGATATGTCACATAAATAGAATCATGTAATAAATGTACTTTTATGTTTGACTTCTTTCACTTAGCATATAATCAAGGTTAATTCATGTTATATAATTTATTTTTAGGAATGAATAAAACTCCATGATATGAATATATAAATTTGCTTATCAATTTATCAGTTGATGGGCATTTGGGTTATTTTGACCTTTTGGCTGTTGTGATCAGGGCAGCTATGAACATTCATGTAAAAGTCTTGACTACCTATTTTCAAGTCTTGTTGAATATATGTGTAGCAGTAAAATTGATGGTTCTTTGTTGAATTTATTGAGAGATTACTGTACTGTATCCTATAGTAATTGCATCACTTTACCACACATACCCCTACCAGCAATGTCCAAAATTTACTTTATTTTCACTTCAATATTTAAAAAAAAATTTAGCTACTCTTGTATTTGTGTAAAGTGCTATCTCAGTGTGGCTTTTATTTACATTTCCCTAAAAACTAAAAACTGGTAATATCAGAAAAATTTTCATGTGTTCGTTGTCCATTTGAATATCTTTGAAGAAATGTCTTTTCAAAACCTTTGTCCATGGTGCCCTTAATTAATAAAAGTTTTTTCATTGAAATTCAATTTATATATTTTTATATCATTGTCACTCTATGGAAAAACATTGTCAAATCCCTGGTCAAGACAGTTATATGACTTTAACTCTTATATTTAGGGTTTTGCTCCATTTTGAGTTAAATATTATGTATGGTATGTCAGTGGTTCAACTTGGTTCTATCGCATATAATTGCCAATTGTCCCAGTAAAACTTGTTGAAGACACGCTACTATTTGAAGTGTGTTGGCACCTTTGTTGAAAGTAAGCATAAACTCATGACATTAGCTCTTTTTTTTGGTAATAAATTAAGCAAGTAATAAATTGATCACATATTCATGGTTTCATTTCTGGACTCTCACCTCTGTACCACTGATCTATACATCCATCTTTATATGAGTTTTGATTACTGTAATTTTGTAGTAAGTTTTGAAATTTAAAGTGTAGGTTCTCTAACTTTGCTCTTTGTCAAGACTATTTTGTCTATTACTAGGTTCAACTTTTTTATTTCTTAAAAAAAACTTGTATTCATTAAGGATTGCATTGTAATGTGGATGACTGTAAGGAATGTTACCATCTTGGTAATATTAAGTTTTCTGATTCATGATTATAGGATGCCTTTTCATTGATTGAGGTCTTTAATTTTTTTCAACAATGTTTTGTAATTTCTAGTGTATGGGTTTTGTGCCTCCTGGGCTTAAATTTATTCCCAAGTATTTTATTCCATTTTTTTCATTTTTTTATTAATCATTTTGTTGTTGACATATTTATGTATATATATGTATACACACACATATATATGTACACACACACACATATATATACATATATATATATATATATAAAACTATTGCATTCCCCAGGGTTCTCCCTCCACCTTATCACCCATGAACCTACATCTTGAAATCAGGGAAGGGAGGAACACAAGAAGAACAAGTCTAAGTATTTTATTCTTATTGATGCTATCATAAAAATTATCTTTTTAATTTTATTATCACATTATTGGTTGATGTTCTATAAAAAAATGACTGGTTTTTGACTATTCATCCTACACCTTGTTAATTTGCTGAATTAGGTTATTAACGCCAATATATTTTTGTAAGATTCCTTAGTGTTTTCTGTGTATAAGAGTATATCATCTGCAAATTTCACTTTCCATATTCTTTGTTCATTTATCTCTGCTCATCTAATTATAGAAAAACTTTCAGTGTATTTTACAAAAGAGCTTCCTAACTCTAATGCACTCATGCATTACCTGAGGATATCTGCATTTCTAACAAGTTCCAGTGTAACACTGATGCTGTTGGTTTCTGGACTATCCTTTAGGTAGCAAAGGTTATGAAGGAAAGAACTACAGAAAAAAATAGAGTTTATGTGATGGAGTTGGAGTAGTGATGCTTGAAAGAACTCAGAAAACACAAGTGTAAATAAATCTTGGAGTCTCTCAAACTGTGGGCATGATAAGTTTGTTTTTTGTTGTTATCCCTTTTTTCCCATTTATTTCCAGACTCATTACTTGTGTAACTGAAGAATAAAAATTAAGTATTTAAATTTTCTGATTGTTCCTTTGAAAGAATATGAATATTCCTCAGAAATAGCACTTCTATGAGCTATTTAATAGAAAGGAGCTACTTATATGACTCTTGGTGGTTGTGTGCATAGCAATACCCAGAGTTCATATAATCATAGTTTCCAGGTTGTCCAAATAGTTTTCATGTCTCACCAGCATTGTTGAGCTATTTTCTTCTACTGAGGCACATATTAACCTGTATAAAGAAGTTGACTATTCTGCTACTTGAATTCCATTACATTCCAAATTCCTTCACTGAAGGTATGTGAGAAAAAAGGTAAAACACTAGAAAACATATTGCTCAATAAATCAGCCCACATTATATCTGATGATTGTAAAGAAAATCCATAAAATGAAACAGAATGTTTCTTTTATAATGTTTCATTTAATTAAAAAAAATTAAGTGGTGTCTGAATCTGGAATGTCTCAAGGCAGAAATTAAGTGATTTTTCTAAACAGTAGACACCTGCAATAGTGCATTTCAATTCTTCCATCTTCATTTTATTGAATAATTTGTTTTACTTGTCTGATTTTTTAATGAACTCCCCAATTAAAAGCAGATGTCATCTTTCACAGAACATAAGTTAGGAACAATTTCATCACTAACAGACAAAATATGTATAAATAGTATTGAATTTGCCACAAGCATTGGGAAAAACTCAAAATAATTCGACTTTCACATTTCTAACCCTACTGTGACCTTAATTTGTAGATCAATTTAAAGCTTAGTGAACTATATGCTTTCAATTCCAAGGGAAATTTGATTTAGAAAGTCCCATAGAAATGTTTGTGCCCATCTCAGAAGGAGATGAGTTAAGAAAGCAAATAAAGAAATATTGTACTTTTTGATCACTAGGTTTAAAACTACCTGCTGTCACTTTGCTTATAGAATTTTCTCCAGCTCATTAAGTTTAAATGCTTAGAAAAAGCTTTCTCTTTGATTTCTTAGTTAGTTTTACAAAACTTCTTCATCACAATTTTCATTCTTCCTTTTTTTGGGGAGGGGGGTAAGGCTTTTGTCTGCTCTTAAGTAAAAATTCTCATGAAATATCACTTTTTATAGTTATTATTACAACACAAGTTAATACTACTATCATCATAGTAGTGAAATAGAGTCTGCTTGAAGTGGACAGTTGAAAAGGCATTTTTTGAACATTTAAAATAGACATATCCTAAATCTCTATAACCTTTTTATGCTACTTCAGCATCTACTTGGTGATATTCTAATCATTGTTTTAGATTTCCTTGACATCCTTTATTCCAAAGAGTTGTATATCAACTTCCCACAAGAGTTTCCACTGGATACATTTCTTATCAAACCCTGCTCCCTTCCCACCTTTTCCTGGTTTCCCTCCTTGAACTATTCAGCATAGACCACTAGGGCTATTTGTAAGTAAACCCATCACCTATTTTCTGTTTTTCATGATTCTGAAAGAAGATGAAAAAAATGCATAATTTTTCTGATTATATCTATTTTAGAATAAATTTTCTATTATCAGATAATTGAGGTACTGTTCATTTACAACACAGTATATAATTTAGAGATAGATTCACTCTTCTTCAAATATATTTTACCATACTATACTTACCAACAAAACACCCACAGCACCCATAGTCTTTCACCATAATCCTTTGGATCCTCTCTTCTTTTGTCTCCCATTTTCCCTTTTCCCCCTCAAGTAGCCTAAATTCTGCAGTCAAATTTCTCGAGTTTGTTTTGGTTTAATTTTTTCTCTAGTTTTGTTTCTTTGTATTTCCATATACAAGTGAAATCATCCTGTATTTGTCTTCCTCCTTCTGACTTATTTTACTTAACATGAACCCATCCATTTCCATCCATGTTGTTCTAAAAAGCAAGATTTCATTATTTCTCTCGATAACGGAGTCCTTATATATTGTGTCTATGTACCGTGTCTTTATCTACTCATCTATACTTGGCACATTGATTGTTTCCATAAGTGTTATTTTGAAATTCCTAAACAAGCTTTATCTACCTCAGAGTCAGGTAATAATACAAAGTGAAATCACTTGATCTCTCTTCTCTGTCCCAACTTGTTTTTATCTTTTATTTCTTTTTGACCTCTCTTCTTTACTTTTCGGTTCTTTTGTTTTCCAAATTTAAGCCTACAATGTTCTAAATTACTTTTCTAAATCCCACCTTTCAATACCCTCTTTGTTTCATATCTTTCTGCATTCTAGAACCTTATTTTACTGTCACCTCTTCCTCCTCCAATAATATTCAAGATCTCACAAAGTCGAAATGAAAATATTGCCACTCAAGTCTTAAGACATTATTCCATCTTTTTCTTGACTACTCTGAGGCTTGACTTGTGTTCTGAAACATTGAAGTGTTGAAGTCTTAACGATCAGAATGCAATCTTATTTGGAAATAGGGTTTTGCAGATGCAATTATTTAGGATGAAGTCTTTAGGGTGGGCCCTAATTTAGTGTTTTATAATAAGGGGCAATTTGGAAATAGAGATAAACATACTTAACGGAAGACAATACAATGAACCATAGGGAGAAAACAGCTATTTATAAGGCTAGGAAAGGGGCCTGGAAGAGATCTCCTCATTCACAGTCTTCAGAAGAAATCAAGTTTGTTGACACCATGATTTTAGACTTTTAGTCCCCAAATCATGAGAAAATTCTATTTTTCAGGTCATTCTAGTTCTTGGTATTCTGCAACAGCAAAACTTAATATAACTAATTTACTTCTTAACTCTGGTGCCTCCCTACTCGGATTCCCTTGCTTCCATTATGAGAAGCTGCTCTTTCTTAAGTGACTGATTATTTGTTCTCTCTGTGCTTGATCTTTAAGACACCACTTTCTCTAATTCTCCCATCTCTTAGATGGGTCCTGTTAGTATTCCTTTCAATACTGTACCTTTGTCTATTCCCCCTTTGTATATAGTGCTTTTTCTTTGGTTCTTTTCTCGTTTTTCTTGTGATCAACCTAACCCAACAATGAAATACAACTAAACTTAATGTCTTCTAGACTTTTTGATTTCTAACACCTCCAAACCATACCTTTTCTTAGCTCCAGTCTTTGTTTTAGAAATTCCTGTGGAAGATATGCATTTAACTTTCCCACCAGCACTAGATCAACTGAAATCATTACTGTCCCCTTCAAGACTTACCATTTTCTTTCTCAGTTTAAAGACATTATGGTCCTCAACCTCTCAGATTTTAGGCCTAAGGGTTTACTAGAGTCGTTCCTCTCTCCTCACTACAGATCACCTCTCAATTTTAGTTAATTCCTTTTTAAAAAAATATTAATTACATTATTTATTTTATTTTACATTGTTATCTACCCTGGGAGTTCTCCCACCAACTTAACACCCATGAACCATCATCTAAGTCTTTTGTGCCCCTACCACCTCTGATTTCCCCCCTCCCTCTTTTGAGCTATACTTCAATTTGCTAAACAATAGTTTCAAATTTTTCTTGTCTGTTGGATTGTTTCCCCTTTTCCCCTCATATAATTGAGACCAACCAGTATTTCTCTTTTTCTTTCTGGTTTATTTCTGCTAGTGTGATTCCTTCTACCTCCACCATGTTGCCGTGAATGATAGAAGTTTATCTTTTTTGATTGATGAATAGTATTCTATCGTGTACATTCTTACCTTGGTCTCACCTTTTATTTTCTTCTCATCTTAGGTGCACCACTTTCATTTGGGTTAGAATCTTTGACGTTATATCATGTAGTAATATGTATCTGAGTTCACAAACTAAAATATTTTCATAAAATTTTTTTTTGGTTCTTAATTTTTCTTCTTTTAATCAAATAAGCCTGATTCTCAGCTTCCATACTCTGGCTAGTGTAATTGTCTATCCCTAAAATTTATTGGAGATCCATTTCCCCAAATTTTTAACAAGTACTCTGGGCCCATAAAATACCTTAGTAAGGAGAAAACCTCTCTACATATGTATCACCCTGGCTCTCTCTGAAGTAGCCATATTATTAAACTGCAGTTTAAGTAGTTCTTTTGTATCTGTGTCTGTTTGGCATCCCAGTTGGTGGAACTTCCAGAAGGAAAGAATACATGTCAATCCCCAAGGCAATCTTGTACTACCTCATGGCACCCCCTTCAGGACCAAGTATCTGCATACATCTCATTTACATACACCTGCTCTTCAGTGGATCCCCCTAATTCTTGATGAGCCTCACCTTCATCTCCTCCTTCCTATTATCTATCACAGTGCCTTCAATAGACCTAGTCCTTCTTTCAAGAGACAAGAGAGGAAATGACTTGCAAGTAGCTTCTGCTTTTACCCTTAATACAAACTACACTATGGTAGAAAAGGCACAGCGAATAATGACTGTCTTCTTGAAATGACAGATGAGATAATATAGGAAGAACACAATAAATTACCCTGCTACATGCCTAACTGGCATCTGGGCCTTCACATTTTCCATTATGTAATTAATTCTTTATGAGATCACCAAAGTTACCTTTACACAAACTGAGACTGAGTCATTTTTCTCTTATTTATTTCCTACAGTTCCCATCAGGTATAGACTAAAGTAAAAACTGTCATTGCACTTAAAGCCCTTCCTGATCTGCTCTTTGCCTATGTATGTAAGTCTCCCTCAAGTCAAGCTTCTGTGCTTGTCACCCCCATGCCCACCACATACTTTGTCACTTTGAATACTGATTTAGTCTGTCTAATCAGCATAAATAGATTTTTCTTTCTCCTCATTTTCTTCCTCCTATTTTTCAAAGTAAATTATAAATTATAATATTAGTGCTAACATGGAATGACTGAAGCTAAAAAACAGGCAGCGTCCGAGGTCACAGTTTGCTTACCAAAGAGGAAGATGAGTAGAATGAAAAAAGAGTATGCTGTCAAAATTAAATTAAAAACAAAGTGTTGGCAACGGAGTCAGAAAAGCTAAGCAGAAACAGAAACTGTAAACAGTTTGATATGTAATTCAAAATTGGGCCTGACAGAAATTGGCTAGAAGCAAGACAAAGAGAGTGGCATCCACATTCAGATTGTCTGAACAATATTTTGATGCCAATGCACTGGGTGGAGAGGTTGTATCTAAAACTCTATGCCTCCCTCCAATCTAGAGGCTGATCCTGTCCAAATCTTATTTCGATGACTTTGGGGCCCTGGGTGGGTTCAAAGTGTTGCTATAGGAAGTTGTGTTTTTTGTTTTTGTTTTTGTCTTTCACCACTTGTTTTTTCCTGCTTTTCTGACAGAGCATTGCAGTCATCACGTTTCTCAGTTAAAGTGTCTTTTTCTTCCTCTTTGGCATTTCATTCATTACATGTCTGATGTTTCCACACCTGAGAATTTTCAAAAACAGGGGCTCTATCATCCTGGATGTCTTGCAACATCCAGTAGAGAAGTCCAGGACGCAGGAATTGAACACAGCTAGTGTTGGGAAATGAAGCTGACAGCACAGTGTTACTCAATTTAGCTCTTGCGGGACTTCCACATAGATCTCATTGTAAGAAACTTTCAGTCTTGATTTTTTCCCCTTTTTTATTTTATTTTACACAATTAAATCTCTACTTCATGACATTCAAAGCTGTAGAATTCTGTGAGGACATGCTTAATTCTGAGACAACAGAGAAATGATGGTGAAAAGTTCATGAAAGCTAGATGCAGTGCCACAGTTCTCAAAGGTTAGGTGGCAAGTCCAATCTGTTACAATGTGTGAATGAATGTCTATTAGCCTCTTAACCATATTTGACTTTGTCTTTTATTTCATCTCATTCACCACCCCACCCCCAAATTTTGTGTCAAATATTCTAAATTACACAAGAGTGGAATTTCAGTCATTGCTGAAAAGGTGATGTGACCTGTAGCAAATGGCCAAACCCAATGTTGCCTCTAAGGTATAACTATTATTAAATAGAAAGCACTGCTCTAGCCCTCCCCTGAAGTTCTTGCACACTTCTGTGATGGCTCAGGATATTGAGCGGGCAATTCAATCACAGGAAGTGTGACACAGAAAGGGTGGTACAGGCTGGATTTTTTTTTTTTTGAAACCTGGCTTTTGTAATAAAGGAGTTCACTGCATTTTGAATTCTTCATTAAATCCAGAGATTTAATTTTCTTTGTCCCTAGTTTTATTGTGGTAGAACTGATGCACAACATTGTAAGATATTTAAAAATCTACATTGTGATAATTTGATACATGTATATTATGAAAGGATTCCTCCCCCCACCTCCAGTCTAATTAATTATCTCACATGTTTCCCTTTGTGTTTGTGTCTATGTGTATTTAGGTTCTATTTTTTAAGCAAAATTTAATTACACAATACTGTGTTATCAACTATAACTATTATATACGATCTCTTATTTCTCTTATAACTGAAATTTGTGCTCTTTTACTACCCTCTCCTTATTTCCTCCACCCTGGATCCTTAGGCAACTACTTTCCTACCTCTGTTCCTATGATTTGTTTTAGATTCCACACATAAGTGATAAAGAGACTTAAAGATTTTCATTTTCATGGTACCCAGACTGAGAAAGACTTAAAGGAACAACACACAAGAGAGCTTTCAGGAAGAAATCAGAAAGGGTTCAACACCTCTTTCTTTGTGTCGATTTTTACAAGACAGAAAGTAAAATGATGCTAAAATGATCAGTGTCTGATTCCACCAGTACGCTATATGTTCCACCCAAACTGCCGCTTCTTGAAAAGTGTTAGCACTTCTTAGCTGTCAGTAGGAGTGCTTTTGAAAACTGATGGGGTTAGATATATTAAGGGCTTCAAACAATTTCTTGGAGGCCCTCCTGCATCAGGGGTAGACATGCAGGGTCACCTAAACTCATGTGTTTGAAGCAACCCCCCTTGCTTTCTCTCCAGTTGCACTCCATATTCAATGAGTTGAAAATCCCATTACTTGCTTAAGATCCTTTTAGAAGGTGTCCCAGATTCCCCAAATCTAGGGAATGGATTGTTTTCTACTTGAGCTTGCAATTTTCTTGGGTGTTTTTCTTTGTTTCTTTTACTTTTTTTTTTTTTTTTTTTTTTTTTTTTTTTTTTTTTTTTTTTTTTTTTTTTTTTTTTTTTTTTTTTTTTTGAGACTAGTTCTCACTATTTTTGCCTGTGGAACTGCAGGCTCATGTTGCCTGGGGTACCACAGACTCAAGCAATCCCCGGCCTCAGCTTCCCAGGTAGCTGGGATTATAGGTGCATGCTACCACGCCCAGCTATATTTTTTTGGAACTAGGTCTCACTATGTACCCCCGGTGGGACTTGCACTGCAATCCCTGGCCCTGGTGGTGGCTTCCTAGGCTGCTGCTTACAGGCATGTGCCACCATGCCCGGCCTCTACTTGGGTGTTTTTCAAGAGGTGCTAAATAATGTTTCTTAGATTATACCACATCCAGGGTAGCACAGTTGTGAAGGGTCTGTGCCAGTATTATCTACTGTTCGTTCACAGAATTTTGAGTATGGAATGAGACTCCTGTGCATATACATAACGATAAATTGAAAACCAGTACCTTTTCAAAGGGAGATGAGTTGAAGAAATTCTATTGCTGACTGGATTTTGTTCAATGATAATTTCATCCATATGCTGAGATAAAGTTTTTTCTTTAACAGAGATAGATAATTATCAAAAATATGGTTATAAAAAGTTGGCAAGGAAAGTTTAAAACCCTAGGTCTAAGAAAAGTTTTCAAAAGAAAATTTCATCAGTATTGCACCTTCTCCCAACTTTATTTTGTGTTTTGAATTATCTTCCCTTTTAAATCCGCTTTATCTGACACAGTGATGTGAGGAAAGTACAAAGTAGAAAAAAAATGTTTTGGTTTCTTCTTTCTAAATTAAGATTAATGATATCCAACACTGCACCAGGATTGTTTTAAACTCAAAATGGATTGGTATATTCATCATTTAAAGAGCATAGGAAAAAGAATTCCAGTTATATATTGTATCTTCTGTAGCTAAAGACAATACTTAATGAATGAAAAAATTTGTAAATTAAAGTTAAGTTTTTATATTTGAGAATCATTAATGCATAATGCAATTTTGACAGTCAGATTACTTTGTTTATTTTAAATATATATTTTTTATTTATATATAAATTTCACAACTTTGTAATCTCAAGGGTTTGCCCCCCCCTCCCTCCCATCCCTTCCTCCCCCCCTTTCCCTCCTGTTCATAGTTGTGCATTTCATTTAGGTGCTTAGCTTGTTTTGACTTTCCTCAAGGCTTTTATTTATTTATTTTCTTTTTTCTTTATGGCTTGTTTCTGCTAATATGATTTCTTCTAAATGCATCCATGTTGTTATGAAGTCATCCAATTTGTCATTTTTAATTGATGAGTAATATTCCATCGTGTATATATACCACATTTTTTTCATCCAGTCCTCTGTTTTGGGGCATTTAGGTTGTTTCCATGACCTTGCAATTATAAATTGTACTGCAGTAAACATCCGGGTACAGGTGTCCTTTTGTACCCACATTGAGGTCTCTTTTGGGTAGATTCCCAGAAGAGCAATTGCTGGGTCTAATGGTAGTTCCATTTTCATTAGCTTGAGGGTCCTCCACACCCCTTTCCATAGTGGCTGAACTAGTTTACATTGCCACCAGCAGTGTAGTAGTGTTCCTTTCTCTCCACATCCTTGCCAGCAATTTGTGTTGCCTGTTCTTTGGATGTGGGCCATTCTTGCTGGTGTAAGGTGGTATCTCATTGTGGTTTTGATTTGCATTTCTCTTATTACTAGCGATGTTGAGCAATTTTTCATGTGCCTGTTGGCCATTTGTATTTCCTCTTTGGAGAAGTGTCTTTTTAGTTCTTCTCCCCATTTTTTGATTGAGCTTTTTGTTTTGCTTTTGTTTAGTTGTGTGAGTTCCTTATCACTCATGTGGAGAGCAAAGATTTTTTCCCATTCGGTTGGGCATCTTTTAGTTTTTTCTGTTGTCTCTTTTGCTGTACAGAAGCTTTTCAGTTTGATGTAGTCCCATCTGTTTATGTTTTCCTTCATCTTTTTGCCATCTGTGGATGTTTCCAGAAATGGATTTCTGAACTGTAGTTCATGGAGAGTTTTGCCCAAGTTTTCCTCTATGTATGCTATGGTTTCAGGTCTGATCTCTAAGTCTCTTAACCATTTTGAGTTGATTTTTGTACATGGATTAAGGGAGTTTTCTTGGTCCATTTTTTTGCATGTCTTAGTCCAATTTTCCC